>JAOTAW010000202.1:7097551-7108569 GCA_025629945.1 Erythroxylum savannarum | reverse complement strand
CAACAATTCATTCACTAATGTTATTCTAACATTATATAATCATACAATATCCAAACTCTCATTCTTTCTTATAAATTATCCAAAATTTCAGACCTTCGGGTCTATTTTCCATGACCAATTAGATAATGCAAAAGAAGTAATTTGACAATACTCTCTTCTAAAAAATTGTTCTCCTATCTTTTAAGTTTCGAATGACACTAATATCATTCAATTTGGTTCAGTAATCTAAAAGTTATATCCCAAATATTTTCGGACTCTTCTTATACTGAAACAGTATCCTATATCCAACTTTAATTCAAAATCTGAAATTCTAGAATTAGAATTAAAATTTGATTTCTTTAGACAATTTGTAGCCCTATATCTCTAGTTTACTCCAAATTAAAAATCATTCAATTTGGATAACTATAGAAGAAGTTATAGGCAAAAAAAGGAAGGATATTTGGGTGCAAAAACCTCTCGGGTGAGTTGTTTAACCCAACTAAGATTCCGTGCATTCCAAAATAACCAAGTCACAGGCATGCAACCATAATGCACGCCTGTGCACACCAACAAACAAGTCACGGCTGTGCACACCCGATCTCCAGAACTAATTTCCGTCCCAATTTTGATCACTCAATCTCTCCCAAATGGTTTCATATGGCTAAGATTTTTAGTGGAGATGTAGATCAATGTGTTTCGAGTCTAATGGTTCAAGTCTCATGTCATTTGAAGATCTGAAGAAGAAGATATGGCCAAAAGATCAAGGGATGTTTGCGTCTGTCTCCAGCCATAGAAGTCACGAACGTGTAGGAGCACGATCATGAGTTTCTAACGCATTTCAAATGTGACAATCATGCAAGAGCACGATCGTGACTCTCAAACTCTTCAGAAAAGTCACAATCGTGCAGAAGCACGATCGTGCTTTTTCCCAGTTCTTTACAAACGCTTTTCTTCCTTCTTCCTTCTTCTGAAACCTCAATTTTCTTCTTCTTCTTTCATTCTTTTTCTAAACCCAACCTTTCTAATATATATTTTCCCTTAATTTCACTTCATTTTTGACTCTCATTTTAGCTCCAAACATTCACAAGCAGAACACAAACATCAAAAACTGAATCTCATTCACGCATGTTCTGCGTTTTTCCTTCATTTTTTTGTAATTCCATTTTTACGCATTTTCTTCATTTTCTTCCTGTAACTTTGATTTTTGTCATTCTTTCTCATATATAGATATTACTTTACACCTATTCTTTAACTCTAACTTCATTTTTTTGTCATTTTTAAAAACACTCAAAATGCTCAAGTGTACACAGTGAAGAAAACGGAGCATACACGTGTGTGTGTATATATATATATATATATATCAACTCTTCTTTAAAAAAATATCTGCACTCATTTCATTCCTATTTTCATTGATCTTTCAACTCAAAAATCATTTTAAACACTCTTATGACATAATAATCATCAAATGCGTAAAAACCACAAATCCATATTTTCATCTTAAACCCACGGTGTTCATGAAAATAACCATTTTCTCATGATCATATAATGACAAATATATCACCAAAGTTGATTCATATTTCTACCACTCATAAGGATTTACATAATACTTACTTGATAAAACTCCAAGTTCTTCAAAATCTCAGCAAGCCCTAACTCTTCTTACATCCACGTACATCATCTTGAATGTGGATTGGGTTAGGTTTTCTTAGGGCAAATGAAAGAAATAACAAAGTGGGTACAACAATAGGTAGAGGAAACCCAAGTGTATAACGTTGATGAAGGTTTGGTGAGAATCCGTGAGAAAGAAGAAGAAGGTTCGACAAGAAAGCCACTAAGAAGATATTTTTGAGACAAGACAAACAATGTCTTTGTCTTTCAAAGTTTAAGGAATAGTAGTAAATTTTTTTAAGATCAACTTTACAAGTGAAACTTGTCACTCATCCATCTTTTAAGGCTTTAATTAGTTCTTATTTAACTAGTCCAACCAACTCCAATATTTTTACTACAATTGTCTCCCAATTTTTTTTCAATATCATTTTCTTAAAAATTCTAAAGTCATCTATAAAATTTCTCCAATATCATTTGTTTCTTATTTCTATTTCCTTCCATCAATTTACTTGACAAGTGGCATTTTTCCTAGTCTAATAATATTCAACATTTTCGAAATTTATTCGTAAAATTCACCAAAAATTCAAAGTCACTAAACACACTTTCCAATTAAATTTTCAGTACACATAAACCACAATTCTTAATAAAATCACCTTTCACATATATAAGACAATTATACCCGGAATGACAATGAATGCATGTACAGTCATTTTAATGTGTGCAAAAATTTAAATCCACTTGCGTGTATGCTAACAGTATGCACGAGCATAAAAATGCATTTTTCTTAATCTCTCATTGATCTCACATGTACCGTTTTTTTAGGTTCTAACTCTTAATATAGAAACGGGATGTTACAATTCGAGTAATCTTTTGTTATTTTCAATCATCTTCCAGACGTTTCCTCATTTGGCTTTTAGAAAACCTTGTGCTTTGTTTGCTTCTTTTGCATATTCAGAGTAAGCCCAACAACAAAGGATTTTTTATGAACGATGCTAACTGAGATGAGAATATTCAGAGCAGTAGATGAGTTTGATTATTTCCCTTCTCTAGTTAATTGATTCCTCATAAATTTTTCCTCTTTATTAAATGCACTTGTGATTGGTTTTAGATTGTATTTGCTCGTAGTTGATCGTTTGTCTTTAGATGCTGGGATTTCAGTTTTTTAGTCTTCACCGAACCATTAAAAGTTTTAAGTTCTTTTGTGTTTACAGTTTTTAATATTTTGTTTGTTCTTATTTTAATTGTCTAGTACTGTATTTTAGTATTTTGCAGAAACCTAGTTGCTATTATTGGTTCAAATTTTGGAACTTCAAATTTGGATTTGCTTATAGATGTGTGTACTTGTGATTTTCACAGTCATTTCGTACGGTGCATATTTTTGGGATTTAAGATCAATCTTTGTTTCCTTTCTCGAGTAATATTATATTTGTTTAGGGGCCTATTGGATTGGTTGTGTTAGTCATTAAGGTAGGAGTTGTGACTTTGACTTCTAATGATAGAACAAGGGCTAGTCTTTCAATTAGTTTCAAGTCTAAGAGAAGACAAGATGTTGACAGATTACAGATAGGTTCTTGGAACATCGGGACTCTTCTAGGGAAGTTTTTGAAATTAGCGGAGATTTTAGACAAATATAAGATTTATATAGCGTACATTTAGGGGACAAAGTAGATTAGGGCTAAAGTAACATATATTAATGGTTCAAACTTTGGTATTCAAGGTTCAAAATGATATAATGAGATAGGTATCTTTGTTGTCAAGGAACTCATATATCATGTTGTGGGAGTAAAGAGGATTAATGATATGCTTATATCCTTAAAGATTATAGTAAAAGTCTTTGCTTTTAATGTAGTGTGTGCTTATGCACCTCAAATAGGGTTAAACAAACAACTTAAATGTCAATTTTGGGAAGAGCTATATGAAGTGATTCAACAGATCCTCCTTGACGAGAGAGTTATTCTAGGAGGAAACTTTAATTGTCATATAGGGGTAATCTTAAACAGATGTTCATGGACTCATGGTTGTTTTAGTGTTGGTGATAGGAATGATAGTGAGACTGCTTTATTAGATCTTGTGGCAGCATTTGTGTTGGTGATAGGCAACTTTAAGAATAGAATCACGAAAACTTAAATTGACTACTTCCTTGTAAGGTAGAGTGATTGACCTAGTTGTAAGGATTATTGGTTATAGACCTTATAATTAAGGGTTGGAGAAAGAAGAGAAGTCCTAGGAAATAAACCAGATTCAGATGGCGGAATCTAAAAGGAGATATAGTGGAACAACTTAGGGATAAAGTAATATATGGAGAATAATGGAAATTAGACGGTGACGTTAACCAGATGTGGGAGAGAGTAGCAACTATTTTAAAGAAAACAACTAAAGAGATATTGGGGGTTTCTAAAGGGCCTAGGGGTAGTAAGATGAAGTCTTGGTAGTGAAATAGAGATGTACAACAAAAGGTTAAGGTCAAGAAGGATTCTTGTAAAGATCTATTGGTTAGCATCACAGAAGAGAGAGAGTAGGGTGAGTGCTAGAGTAGAAGTAGTAGAGGTAGATTTAGTCTTTGTAAAGGAATTTATATTTTAAATAGATTAGTTACCTTTGATTATAAATTAAGAGTTGACAAATAAATTATTGTTTAAAAGGGATTTAGAACGAGATCATTCACCCATAATAAAAAATAATAATATTTTTAACGAATGAAAATTTACTGAAGATCCTTACCTTTTGTAGAAATCCTAGTTTTAATACCAAATATAGCAAAACATAAATCCCCATTTATTTACTTATATGGAGGGGTTATCTTTGACAAGCCTATTTATTTCCATCTTTGTTCATGTAACAAGATTTTATCCATCCATATGTGATGGCAGCCATCATGTGATGATCTTATTAATACTTTTTTTAATCTTTGCTTTCAATTTCTTTGTACCTAATTTTCCTTTTTATTCCTTGTTCTATATTCTGTAAATCATCGTTTCTCCCTTTTTTTTTGTTCTTCCTTTACCTTTTGCATAGTTTATTAGAACTTGAAGTTTTTCATTAAGGAACCAAAACGAGGAAAATAGTCTTTATCTGAAAAAAGAACTTGCTAATTCCATATGATGCCATTTCATTTGTAAAAAAATAGTAGGCAATAACAATCTTCAATTGGCACGAGTTTTGGTTATAATAATTTGTTTTCTAATTTGACCATATTTTTCATGATTTTAATTCTTTCCCTATAAACAATCTTCATGGTCCTCTCATTTAAATTCCACTTTACCTTTATTGGCATGTAAGGAGGGTCATATTTGTTAGGAAATACCAAGAAAAATTCCCTCTTTATGTGATTAAGATGTGCAATAAGAAATTAAGGAGAGTAAGTGAAGAACAAATAATACCAAGGTTTTTAACGTGAAAAACCCTCTTATTGTGAAAAGGGTAAAACCACGGGACCTAAGGTCCAAATATATGCTTCTACTATAAAAGTAGGAATATAATGATTTTCTTGAGCAAGTGTTTCTCTCGATCTTACTCAATTAGGATGGTTTATAACAAAACTCTCACTAAGTTGGTGGAACTCTCTTTCTTACAAGTTTGAGAAATAAGATGTTTTCAAACTTCTTCACTTAAAGTGGCTTTCTCTCTTACTTTGTTAAAGTGGATCTCTCATTTGTTGTTATGGGTGTGAAGTCCATCCTAGAAGTCCTTTATTTATAGATAGCCAAATGAAGATACTAGAAGGTAGTATAATTATCCATCTTCCAACTATTCTAATTAATTGTTGGTCTCCTAACTACTTTAGTTAATTACAAAAAATTATAGAAAAAGAGAGAGATTATCCTTATTGATATTTGTGGTGTCCTACTAGCTATTAAGGGACTCCAATAAATCTCCCCCTTCCTGAATTAATTAAGGGTGCCACTATATTGACTCTTTGGCAATAATTGTCAATTTCTTGATTGGTATACCTTGGTCATCATATCCGGACAATTATCATCAATGTGAACCTTTTCAAGTTTTAGAAGCTTCTCTTCTACTATATTTCGTATCCAATGATAATGGAAATCAATATGTTTTGAGCTACAGTGAAACGTTGAGTTCTTGGCTAGGTGTATTGCATTTTGATTATCGTACCATAGAAGTTGCTTTTCTTGCTTTTGGACCAATTCAAGCAAAATATTTTTCATCCACAACATGCTTCGATTCTTGCAATGTATTCAACTTCATTGGTAGATATTGCAATACACTTCTAGAGCTTATATTATCATAAAATAACTCGCCCTGCAAAGGTAATCAAGTGTCATGAGGTCGATTTTCTAAAATCAATGTCTCTGGCTAAGTCTACATATATGTATTCGTTTAACATTGGCATGTCTGAACCAAAATACAAGAACCTCTTGAATGTAGCTTGGAGATACCAAAGTATTCATTTTACAGTGACCCAATGCTCTTTCCCTATATTGGATAAGAAATGACTCACCAAACTATAACATAGGCAATATTGGGCTTTGTACAAACTATGTCATATACAAGGCTACAAACTACAAATGAATAAGGCACTTTTTTCATTTCTTCATTTTCTTTTTCAATTGTTGGACTCTACTTTTTACTTGATTTAAAAGGTGCAGTGAGTGGTACATTAACTAGATTAGCCTTATGCATGTCGAATATTTCAAGGACTTTTTCAATGTATTGCTCCAGGGATAGCCACAGTAACTTATTAGATTGCTCTAGAATGATCTTCATTTTAAGAATTTGCTTTATTGGCCCCAGGTCTTTTATGGAAAAAAGATTTTCTCAAAGCTCTTTTGAAGTCAATAACTTTTTTATAGTCATGTTCGGCTCAATATATCATCAACATAAATTAAGAGTATGATAAAATCGCCACTATTATACCTTTTCATAAATATGCAGTGATCAATGAATGTTTTGTTGAAACCATGCTCACTTATAAATTAGTAGAACTTCTTGAACCATTATCTTGGTGCTTTCTTTAGACCATAAAAACTCTTTTTGAGTTTGTATACTATATGTTCTTTTTTAAAATCTATAAATCCCTTAGACTACTCCATGTAGATCTCCATGTAGAAAATCCATTTTAACATCAATTTGATCAATTTCTAAGTCTAGGCTAGCAACTAGACAAAAAATAACTTGTATAAATGAAATCTTCACCACAAGAGAGAACATTTCTTCAAAATTAACACCTTTTCTTTGGTTGCACCCTTTTACAACAATTCTGGCCTTGTACTTTTGAGCTATTCTCCTTAGTTTTGAGCTAGTACACCCGTTTATTCTTGAGAACTCGTCTTCCTTTGGGCAATTGTACTAGATCATACATATGATTTTTATACAAGGACTACATCTCCTCTTGCGTGGCTTTTAGTCATTCTTCTTAGTGACTATTGGTTAGAGCTTCCTCAAAACTCTAAAGCTCCCCCTTATCAGCGAGTGCCACTTACTTATGTTGAGAGTACCCAGTTGAGGGATGTCTCTCCCAAGTGGATCTTCTTAATTAAAGTTGTTCTAAAGGTTTTGGCTAAGTAATTTCTGGCCCAGTTGGCTGAGGGTGTTCATCTGCAAATAAGTCTTTTGTTGATGGTACATAGTTGTTAACATCACCGATCCCTTCATCTTAGGTCTCGTTTGTGACTTCCTTTGAATTATTGCATACTTTGGGAGATGGTTTTGAATAATAATGAATGGCAATGGATTTTCACTTTTCCGAGCTCATCAAAGGTTCAATGGTTTGATTCTCAAAGAACAGGACATCCATACTTCTCACTATTTTCTTATCTATTGGATCCTATAATTAATAGCCGAACTCAATCTTTTAGTGAGCCAAGGTAGATACATTGTTTAGTCTTTTACTTGGGTTTAGGTTGCTTATTCTTAAGAATGTAGCCGAATGCTCAACAACTGAACACCTTTAAATGGTTGTATGAGACCTTCTTGCCCGACCACACTTTCTTTATGATATCTCTATGCAAAGGCCCTGATGGGGAAATATTCATAATATCAACGACAATCTTCACGGTTTCCCCTAGAATGTATTTGGTAGTTCACCATGAGAAAGCATGCATCAAATTCTTTCTACAATAGTTAGGTTCATTCTTTCAAATACACCATCCAATTGTGGTTTCTTTGGTGTGTCTTTTCAAGCCTAATCCCATTTGTCTTACATATGTTTCAAAAAGACCATACTCTTCATCATTATTAGCTTAGATACATTTTAATTTTCTACCCATTGCTCGTTCTACTCTTGCATAGAACTTCTTGAATGCCTCAATCACTTGTCGTTTAATTCCAACAAAGATACTTGAGCTTTTTTTGTAAATGGTCATCAATAAAGGTGACAAAGTATAATGCACCTCTAAGTGAGTGAGTGATTTAGGAGCCTTAACATTGATTTATGTGGATATCAAATTTAGAAAAAAAAGTCTATTACATAAGTTTAGCAGAATTTTGAGAGAAATTTAAGGTTTGGTAAGGCCAAATTCTATAAATTATAAAATATTAAGATTTATTTTAAATACTAATAAATATTAGTATTTAACTTAAATTTTAGTAAAAGTTTTTAAGGGCGAGAAACAAATTCATCCCATAACGATCAAACGCTGAAGCTTTCACTTTGTCCACCACGCCGTGAGGCATGAGTAGGCTATCCATTATGACAGTATGTCGTTCTTCTTTCTTTTGTCTTTTACCGTTCAATCCCTAATTAATACCCAACAAGATAACTTAGGACATAAAAGGAAACTAAGAAAGGGAACTGGAACTGCAGAAAGAAGCCAGAAGTACTTGAAAATGACAGGAATCGTGTCTTATCATGTTTCAATTCAGTCAATTAATTTAATTTGTCAAAATTATTACGATATTTAAAAAATTCAAATATATTAATCTGGTCACGGTCACACGTGAAAATCCTTAATCTTTAATCCTTATCCCACTGCCTTACCTCCTTGTTCTGGTCCTAATCTGTTTTCGTTTGCCAAAATAAAGGATTCAGAGGATTTCAGGCGCACCAAACCTGTTGTGGAACACGGGTGCTACCTAGTTAGTTATAAGCTAGCTTTTTTGTCATCATTTCAGGACATACAACTGCCGCCTTTCGGCGAAGTCATTGTCGTGGCCGTTTCTGTTTCTGTGTCTGTGATTGGAGACCACGCGGGCTTAGCCGTTTGGTCTATGATCGGTAACAAGTGTCGACGTCTAGTGTTTCCTGCCTCTGATTTATTTTTATTAACTTAATTTCATTGAATTGGTTTTCAGATGTAAAAAATGCAACTCTAATGTCTTATAAATAATTTACAATTTAACTGTAATGGGTCACAAAGTCAAATACTGGTATAATCATTCATTTCTCGATCAATTATCACATCCTTACGTAATGGAAATGGAAATCATATAGAATTTCCCTTTTGTCAAAACATGAAATGAGGAAAGTCCCTCTCTGCACTTTTCCAAAATCAGGATTTTGTTTGTGTGCTTCCTGCTCATTGTCATTGATGTTAGCTTCTTAGCTTAGCTTGTCTTGGCTTAGCGTACCTCGATTTATTTGATCTCTTTCGATTGCCAATTAGGGTTGCAATCTCCACACCCTTCCTGCTACTCATTAATCCCTATTTCCCTACAATCTTTGTTAGGGTTTAGTTATATACTATAACTCTCTTGCTTCCTCCTCTATGATGTTTTGGAAGCTCGCCGGTATCTCTGCTTCTCCTGTAAGGGATTTTTTTCCATCCACAGCGTCTCTTTTTGTTCCTTTAGTTTTTGAGCTTCGCTCGACAGTGGTTTTGTTTGTTTATTTGCTTATTGGTCGATTTTCCAACTTTTAAATGGTCACTTGCGGGGTTTCTCTTTCGCTTCTGCTTTCCTTTTAGTCTGGATTTATATCATTGAAAAGAATTTCTGAATCTCATTTTACCATTTTGGGTTAGGGATTTGGGATTAAAGATACACTAAATGGGAGTGGGAGTATTTTGGTTACTTTACTTTTGTGGCTGTGTTAACTCAATGGTTCAGCTAAACATGTTTAGTACCAATCAAAAGTACTTGATCAATAACTGCATGCATTGCTTACCTGCTCTCTGTTGTATTTACCTGATCTTCTGTTTATTTTGTAGGTCGAGTCCATATTGGACAAAGAAAACTTCACCTTAGAAGAACTTCTGGATGAGGAAGAGATTATTCAAGAATGCAAAGCTTTAAACAATCGTCTCATTAACTTGTAATTTCCCTTCATTACTACGTGTCAACTCTATCCTGTTGTTTCTTCCATGATTCCATCCTCGCAGGGACGTTGTGTTAATCATAAGTTCTTGTTTGTAGTCTACGAGACAGGGCGCAAGTGGAGCAGTTACTCCGGTACATCATTGAAGAACCACAGAAGGATGCTGACAGTAAACGAGTGTTCAAGTACGTGTTGCTGACTTTAAAGCTAAAAGGAAACGAAGTGTTTTTCTCTTTTTAACTTTATATATTGCTACCCATCTGAAACTTTGGATTCTTTATCTGAGGATCTACTTTCATTTTAGGTTCCCCTTTATTTCTTGCGAGATATTCACATGTGAAATTGATGTTATTCTGAGGACTCTGGTGGAGGAAGAGGAGGTGGATTTTTCGTCAGTTGTGTTGTGCAAAGTTTTGCGCACGATGGTTGTTATGACTTTTTGTCGTTGATTCGTTTTCTATTGCAGCTGATGGACTTATTTTTCTCATTCTTAGAGCCAAGCAGGCCTCACAGTGCCTTACTGGCTGGTTATTTCAGCAAGGTATATTAATTGCTTTGAGTTTGGTTTATATGATTTTCAAATATTCTCGTCTTAATTCTATTTTTTCTAATTGTTGTAGGTTATTATTTGTCTCATGTCACGGAAGACAGTACCCCTTATAAATTATGTTAAAGTGAGTAAAATTCCTCTTTTCTTGGCTTTGTACTTGTTCAACTTGTCTTTTTTTTTCTTTCTTGTTTGTCATTGGATACTGTTTTATCTTTTCCCACTACATAGACATCTATCAGGTGTTGAGACATGTTCGCAGAATTTGGAAGTTGATTAAATTCATTTACGCATTTCCTTGTTTTGCATTGTCTATTCTAGATTTTGAAGTTCTTCCCTTCCTGTGTAATTTCAAACTTTGATTTTTGAAACTAGAACCCCGATTACCAATATCTTGCAGGTCAATTGATTGTGAACACTTATTTTTCACCATTTACTTCACATAGACTTGTTATAATGTTAAAAGAATATTCTAATATGTTGTGAATCAGAGCTTATTTGCTCTATGTTTCTTTTATTAGAGACTGCAGTAGATATATACATGAATAGGTTTACAGAATAGGATAGAAAATCTGTACAGATATGGAAATATAATCCTAGGTTACTATATATCTACAAGATACTGCTATCTAATCTAAAAGATCTGATTATGATCAGATCATAATATTA
>JAOTAW010000202.1:6758473-6777129 GCA_025629945.1 Erythroxylum savannarum | reverse complement strand
ACACTTCCTCTTCATCATCTTCTTCTTGTTACACTATATTTATTGCTCTCCTTTTTGGACACTCATTAGTTTTATATCCTGGCTTGCCGTACCTATAACACTTTGATGGAGCTAGTTTGGTATACAAATTAGTGGGTTTGGAAGTTGTTGGAGCTCCTTTGTTTGAGCTTCCACCATTAGTGCTCTGTCGCCAACACTACTCCTCGTAAGGGTTGCAGTAACCACCTCCTATCCTTTATCGCCTAGACTTTTCTTACCTGCATAACGCTTAAACTCCTATTGCTTCTCATTCAGTATACATTCAGCTTTCATAGCTAAATTTCTCACATCTTGCACTATAAGCACCATCTGGATTCCTATCTTCTTCCTTATATTCGATCTCAACCCTCTCAAGTAGTGTGAGGCTTGTCAAGGTTGAGATTCAGACAACTGATTGCAGGCTGCCAACCTCAAAAACTCTGTTGTATACTCATGGACACTATGACCGCCTTGATGACATTGCTGATATGCGTCAAAAATATACTGCTCATAATCTTATGGTAAGAATCTCCCTTTAAGCAACTGCTTCATCATCCTCCATGAAGAAACCAGATTTTTCCCTTCTCTCCTTCTTGACTCCCACAACTGCTCCCACCATACGAAAGCTCCCCTTTTTAGATGGTAGGCCACCAAATTTACTTTCCTATCATCTGGAATCTCCATATAATCGAAGAATCTCTCTACCTCCACTAACCAATCAAGAAAGCCTTCAATATCCAGATCTCCGCTAAAAGATGGGATATCTACCTTAAGTTTATATTCATAGTCTCCTCTTCGTCTTCGCTGGATGAATTTTTCCTCATCACTGGAACTATTTTGATGATTCCATGATATAGGATTTTGAATCTGAGAATGCCTCGCAGGGTCACCTTCCCTAACAATCGGTTCCTCAATTCTTCTTGTGTTGTCTTCTCACAACAACGCTTGCAACTGGTCCTGAATCAACGCCAGCTATCGTTCCATATTGCGAATTGACTCCTAAACTTCGGGTAATCCACGAACATTGTCGTTGGTGTTGGCCATTGTCAGATGAACAAACCTTGGGTTTTTAAGGCTCTGATACCACCTGACATAGCGCGGAAACGCGATACTCTAATCTAAGAGTACAGAAAACACAGATCTAATCCAAGATTTACAAAGAACTCAAAAGGCAGACGAAAACTTTAAGAGAAATAAAGTATTTTGATTGAAAAATAAACAAAGGTTCTTTCGCAATACAATAAAGAAGTATTTATATGAGTTATTATGACCTAACACCTAATAACAAGAATAAAAACGTCTTTATAGTCTTAATAAAATTAAAACACAATAAATAAATAAATATTCTAATCTAAATCTCCGCGTTAAATACAAACAATGTTAACACCATGTCGGTAGCAATATCTTCTAACATATTCCATAAATGAGTTTGATTTTCCAAGTTCGGGCTAGCATAGATTGTCAAAAACACCCACTCACCCATCCCTTGTTGCCTTACCACCGCATGAATATACTGCGAAGAAGATGATAAGATGTCAATGGATATACTGCGTACTATCCCAACATAACCAAATTCCACAGTTAAAACCAACTGGGTCCATCACAAAATGACTATCAAAATGTAACTTCTTGATCACACGCTAGGCTTTCGTACCTAAAATTTGTGGTTCAACCAGCACCAAGACAGTAGGCTCCTCGTCAATAAGTCTCTCATGTTTCGGAGGAACTAACGGTTACCCACACCTCTATTGTTCCATAAGAGAATATCCATCAATAAAAGTTGATTCACCGCCGAAGTTAACAAGCTCCCTAGGCTGAGCATGGCTCCCTGAAACCTCACTCGCACCTACTGCACTTTGTGAATTTTATATTACCATGATCGACTGATTATCCAGAACAACGGTATCATTTTGATCGATATCCTCATCACACTCAACCATTGAGTCAAGTGGTTCTTCAAGCAATGAAAGGTCCCCTACCTCATTATTAAGTTCCGGGGGTGAAGAAATTCCAATCTCCCTCCTTTCTCCTAGCACCACCAAATTCCCCATGTTAACAATGTAATGGCCTACTATTTCCATATTAACTACAGAGGCAGGGTTTTCGACAGAGACACTTATATGAGACGCTTTAATCTTAGGCTCTACAGCAGTGCGCTAGCCTGCAGAAGTCTCAGCTCGAGGAGTAGTCCCATTAGAACCCAAAGGAACCTTTTGTAATTTACCTCAGCCTGTAAAGCTAAGGCCAGCTCTATCCAAACTAGTTTTACTTCCCTTCAAAACAACTTGAGCAGCCCCATTTAAATTACTTTCCTCGGGCATCTCGAACCATTCTACTAAAATTTTACACCAAATTTAATGTAAAGAATATTTCAAAAAAATTTACGTTAAATTTAGTTTTACTCCAACCACTCTATACTAAATTTGGTGATAAAATATTTTTAAAGAATATTCGACAATAATTTAACTATTAACTAAATTAATTCATATTTATAAAATAATTTTTTTATTTATAAAAATTAAAATAAAATCATTATTCTTAATTAATTAATATATACTTTATATTAAATTAATATTATTTAACATATATAATTTTAGTTTAATTGTAATCTCGAGTCTAGTTATAATTGTAATTTATTTTAGTTTAGTTGTAATTTCAAATATTTTCGTTGAGTTTTAATTTTTTAAATCAATGTTGTAATTTAAGTTTACGTACCTTTTATTTTAAGTTTACTTTTTATTCTTAAAATATTTTATTAATGAATTTATAACACTTATAAATAAGAATTATAAATAAATATTAAAAATAAATTTAATGTAATATTCAATATTAGTGTTATTTTAAATATCTCAATGAAATCTTTGTAATGATATATTTTATATAAAATAAGAAATATTTTAATTTTAATTGCTTAGTAAATTATGTAATAAATTAACCCAAGGGGTGTGGTTGAGTGGCAAGAGACTCATTCACCCTTAACCAAAGGTCAGGGGTTCGATCCTTGGCTTTGGGTATGAAGCAGCTTTAAATCTTTGGGTCAGCTGTCCCATCTTGTAAGGTGCCTTCCCATCAGCGAGGGGATTAGTCACTGGGTCCGCCGGTGGATACCCTGGTCAAAGACCAAAAAAAAAATGTAATAAATTAAATTGTAATAAGAACATTAAAAAAAATATGTAGATAAGAAAATGATCAAAGATAATATTTTACAATTTTTAGTACATAAATAATAACGCACTAAAATAGTAACCAAATTTAATGTATTACTATTTATTGCATTAAATGGTGTCCAATTTAGTGTGTTCTTGGAGTTAATTTTACCCACCAAAACACCATGGATGTGTTGGTTGGAGATGGCCTTATCAGTGGTGTTTTTGATGGAGATGGCCTTTGCAGCACCATGATCTTCGGCTAAAATCGCGAAACGTTATCCTCTATTTAAACTTTCCTTACTCTGTGCTCTCGCTTAAGTCACGGCGACAGGCCTTCATATTACGAGAGAGCAAGTCATCTTCCTCCCCCGATCTCTCACGTTGCCCCTCCACCGAAACAGCCTCTAGTGACATTTTTTGAGCGACTGGATTTGTTATTAGCGTTGAATAATTATTATTATTAATATTATTTATAATTTTATATTATTATAATAAATCATCTATAATTTTCTCACATTTTCTGTGCAAAATAAATTTGAATTCTAGAACGTCCGTTTTCTTGGTCGTCATATTTTCAGTTGTATTTTCTAAAACCCTAACTAAAACCGCGGAGCTCGTTGGGAAGCACTGATAAGTGATAAAGCTTCTCCTTTCCTCTCCACCCAGTAGATCCTAGTTCTTCACCCTCTCATAAACTCGTTTCCTTACCTTACACGAACTGACAAAAGAACTGTGTTTTTGCCTCTGCAAGTTAAAGGAATCTTAGTCCCATGGCCATTGCAGCTTTGTTTCGTCGGGTTGCCAAAACGCAAAAAATCATTCCACTTTTTATGCCTTCAAATCATGGAAAACCCTTTAAACATCATCCCTTCTATGGTAACACAATCTTTTTTGCACTTTGACACAGTATTCTGTTGTTTCCTCTATCTGCAGAACTTCTTCTATTTGGAAATTCGTACTACGGAACTATCACATCGATCAATGTTAAAAAGTTGAGAAGGAAAATTTTCAATAACATTTGCTGTTTAGTTGACAAGTTTCTCTTTTTTATGCCTCCAATCCATAGAAACCCCTTTAAAGGCCTCTTTTCCTTGGTAACCCCATCATTTTATTAGTTTGAATCAGCATTCTGTTTCTTCCTGTATCTGAAATCTTCTTCTTGTTGGAAAATATTTGTATTTTTGTAATGAACAATCACAATGATCAATGTTAAAAAGTTCAAAAGGAGAAAATTTTCTTATTATAGTTCTCAAAAAATATAGTTCCTACTAAGTTTGAAGGCAATGTGTCTGCTGATTCTAGGAGTCTTAACTGGAATCATGTGCTTGCCTATAATAGGTCCTGTGGGAGGAAGCTCCTCTTGATATTACAAGCTCTTTCACATTTTTGTATGAAAATTGAAAACAGTGAGGTGCAATTCTTAGGACATGTCCTTGTGAAACATCACCTACATTTAATGTGTACTTGAAACAAAGTTTCCACTTTAAAGTTCTTTTCTTTTCTTTGTGAAGCGAGATCAATAACGACTCCTGCTGAAGCTGCTGTGGGCTTTGATGAAATGGTTTCTGGGAGCCATAGGAAGTATTACATGTTAGGTGGGAAAGGAGGTGTTGGAAAAACAAGCTGCGCAGCGGCCCTTGCTGTGAAATTTGCTAACCATGGTCATCCTACCATAGTAGTCTCAACAGATCCTGCCCACTCTTTGAGTGATTCATTTGCTCAGGTGTCATTCACTTTTGTTGCTTTTTGTATACATGTCTTGAGTTTCAACCATTGTGACTAATTTCTCAATCTTTCCAGGATTTGACGGGAGGAACACTTGTTCCTGTTGAAGGGATGGAATCTCCTTTATTTGCTCTTGAGGTATATGCTTGGACAACATATTGCACAGAAATGGTCTTTTGTTGCAGCACTATTTGATCCATGCTTAATATTTAGCGTTGTAACAGGTAAACCCTGAGAAAGCTAAAGAAGAATTTCGAGCTGCCAGTCAAAAGACTGGGGGAACTGGGGTCAAAGACTTCATGTATGGCCTTGGCTTGGGAACGCTTGCTGATCAGGTTAGTTACGTGCTAATTATTTGGTATGATCTCATCAAAGTTAATCATCTCCCCTGCATTTGGAGGTAATAATTCTCGTTTCTCACTCTAAATGTTGGTATTATCATGTAAGTAGATTTTAGGTTCTGCATACACTCAGTTTAGTTTCTGTTTAGAGATGCAGAGAAATTACGTTTGAGTATGTTGTCTTCTTGCCTATGCCAGTACTTAGGATTTTTTCCTATTCTCTTCAGAGTGTGTGGTCTTTTGTTTTTCTCCTTATTTACTATGATAGTCTTGATAATTTACTTTTCATTTTCAATCTGTTGTAGTTGGGGGAACTGAAACTGGAAACATTGTTGGACACTCCTCCGCCTGGTTTTGATGAGGCTATTGCAATTTCTCAGGCATGGAACAGTACTGCTCCTTTGTAGAGATATTTTTGGATATGTTTTCTAATCATGTAGTGGCTTTACAGGTTATGCAATTTGTTGAATCCCAAGCATACAGTAGTTTCACCCGGATAGTGTTTGATACAGCACCAACAGTTAGTGAATTTCTTCTTGCTTTTTCATTATTCAAATTCAGCAGATAATTTCCCTCCATGAGTAATGAGTTGCTTTATAGGGTCACACTCTTCGACTTCTTTCCCTCCCTGACTTTTTGGACGCATCAATAGGTAAACTAATGAAGGTAAATCCAAACCCAGAAGTATATTTGTTGATTTTGAATATAGCTTCTTCATAATGGTGGTGAAACTCTTTTGTTAAGCATTAAAAGTTAACTCCCAGAAGAGTGTAGCCGTGGTGAGTATGTTCAAAATTTATTTACACCATAATATTTTCCATCATTTCTTACCACAGGGCAGTCTATTTTTCACTTTGTAATGCTACCATGGGTGGATAGCTAGTTGCAGATGTCTACTAGTTTTTTGTTTTACAATGGTTGACTGTTCAATCTTTCTCATATGGTCTCTAATCAATTTCCAACCAGCTGAAGGAGAAATTGGCATCAGCAACTTCTGCTATGAGGTCACTACTCGGAAAACAGGATGCACAACAGGATAATGTAAGTATGGAGGTTGATTTTCATAAAGTAGTGAGCATTGTCAAGATCTTAGTATTTTAGTTGTGAACTTTTTAGTCTCACAAACTGGAGCAATTGAGAGAGAGGATGGCAAAAGTGCGGGATCTTTTTCGTGACTCATACACGACTGAGTTTATAATAGTGACTATTCCAACGGTAATACTCTGAGAAGTCAATATTCTTCTTCTATCTTGGGTAGCAACTCATAAAAAAACGAAATGCACTCTGATCTTTGTATCCTGCATGTTTCACCAATTCCTGTCTGTGCCCTTAAACCATAGCTTTTCATATCAACTGATATTGTTTATGCTCTGTACACTTTTTACCCCTTAGAAAACAACTTAAGAACTGTTCTTTTTGAAGAAAACAAAAAGAACTAATATTTTCTAATTGTAGAATGGAATGGATGAGAACTTGACTGAGAAATCAGCTCAAACTTTTTTTTGAACTTTAGCAAAATATGACATCCGGGCAGTGAAGTGATCTAGAAATATTATGGCAATGGCTTATATTATTCTTGTGATTTTTTAGTTTATCTAAACCCTCCTTCTTGATAACTTTCTGCCAATAGCTGAGATGTAAACAATCATTTTAATCAAATCACCCACACATCCATGCAATAGAGTATTACCTTGGATGCATTTCAAAATTAAAGCTGTTGGAATGGTTGCATTCAAAACTTATTCTTCTAGATTGGTCAATTATCTTGTCATAGCTTCAATGATTTACTTGTAGCTGAAGCTATTTTACAGAACAAATTCAATAGACTTGGAACCCCCTATTAGGGCTTTATGTTCACACCGAGCAACTTTATATTGCAGATGATATTAACTTCTCACAACTCACTTTGAGTTTGTTTTATGAACCTCTCAAGGTTATGGCAGCACATGAATCATCGAGGTTGCTTGCATCCTTGAGGAAGGAAGGCGTTCCTGTCCAGAGGCTTATTGTAAATCAAATTCTACCTCCATCTGCATCGCATTGCAAGTTCTGTGAAATGAAGAGGAAGGTGCATCTGATATTTTCTAAACATGTGAAACTGTTTCTTATGTTCATGGCCTGATAATCACTACTTTAAGTATTTGGCTTTCATGAAAACTTCTCTATCCAGTTTCAAAAGGTTATCAATTTGACAATCCAGTTGTCAAAACATTCTCAACAAGACAATTAACCTTGTTTTTTGTCATCAAAGATTCAGCATCAGCTTTGTGGATTTTGCAGGATCAGAATCGAGCACTAGATATCATCCAGAAAGATCCAGAACTTGGCAGTTTGAGCACAATTCAATCACCCTTGTTTGATGTAGAGATAACAGGTGTTCCAGCTCTCAAATTTATGGGCGAGTTACTTTGGAAATAAACCTACTTTTGGGATACTGACATTATCAGGTAATCTGCCTCATCAGAAAACTGTTCTTTTTTAGACATTCTTCCGTCTGTGTTTTAGAACGCACAGATCAGTCAAGTTTGATCAAGATCGGAGGAAGATGGAATTGCCTCGATTAATCCAGTCAAGTGGAGAAATCATGTGGGACATGCAACGGAAGTTTTTTATTATTGGCAATCCAATACAGGGAAACTTAAAAGTGGCCTTATTCGCTCCCCTGTTGAGCAATAAATTAAAGGGATCTGTTGTAACATGAGCTTTTAATGGTCATCCTTCAATATTATTAGATCAGAGTTTTTCTCCTCTTGTAGTTCTTATCACTACATCAGGATTTGTCTTTTCAGTTGATTTTTTGGAGTCAAAATGCATATCTTGATTGTGACTGGGAATATTTTGTTGTATTTCTGAGTTACTGTACCCTTCATACTTGAAAGGAGCATGATTAACATTTAACCTATGGCAGTCATAAAGTTCTGACGTTTCAATGGTATTATGCAGGACTATCTTCTATATCATGCATTACACGAATACAAAATCTTATCGATAGCAAATAACCATGTACTCCAAGGCCGTGGAGATGGCAGTGACTTTTGACTCACATTTTAGATTGTGAACGAACTTATGAACCAGTGGTTTTACTTGAACTGGCTTTACTCTTGAAATTAAAATACGTACAGCTGCAGTTTGTCTGCGACACTTGCACTTAAGATGATTAATTATCAGATACATATATTTTTGTACATAGAATAGAGTGCAAAATGTGTTGTGCACACAAAATGCAGCTACACTTAAATTGGTTGAACTGATTCAAATACATCGGGCGGTAAACCTTCTTCCTGAGACTAAATCTTCAACTGAATAGCAGAATCACTAACATGTTTATGTTTCATTTCCTGCTCATTAATTCAATAATGCACATGTATATTGACAATCTGTCAAAACACACACACACAGAAGATGATCCTGGTGCCTTGTTCCGTGAGTTTCTATTTATTTCTTTTCTCATCTGGGTAGATTAGAATGAAAATAATCACTGTACACAAAACATCAAGTTTTCTTTCATATGTTTACACAGGAAAATGAATTTTTAGCTGTACCAGCTCAACGAGAATCATACTTTTCCTTCAATAACTTCAACGCCTATGATTAATCTGTTTTTGTGCAGAAAAAAGTTGGAGATGTTGAATCTACTTCTTTTGGTAAGCGATCATTAAGGTGAAGGCAAGGATGCGACTAAGTATACCAGTTATGAAGAGCAAGAATAAGCAAAGATACCAATCATTGAGATCATAACCAGCACTCAGAAGTGAGCCACACCTTGTTATCAGCCACACTCCGTAATATCTGCAAGAGATTAAGACTGAACCAGGATAAGTTGGTTCAGTAAAGAAGAGGGTGTATAATAAGCTAACCTTTTAGCATTTGATATGACAAATGCTTCCAATGCCCATTTACTGTAGCATAATCCAGAAATGAGTTCCATAAAATTGCCATCATCTTTCTGGATTGCTATCAGAGTTAAGACAACAGGAAGAAGCACAGACCACTGATAACACAGAAGATGTGCTGTAAGTGAAATGGAAAGAAATTGATGCAAATAAGCATGAGCGCCGTTTCTATATGAGATTCATTGATAATTGACATTGTTGAGCTACTAATTATAAAGTGAATGCTGCTCCAAATGCTTACCAATTGTGCAGGACCAGGTTCAAGGCAAATAGCCAATGCATAAGCAATGCCAGTAACACAGTAAACCAGACATAGTAAAACTACATAATTGTCGGTCACACTTGATCTTGGATTGTTGAAGAAGTAGAACATGGACAGATACACAAGTGGCTTGACAATTGTGTTGAAATGATCAATTGTGTCTTTAGCAAGAAAGTAAGCCATGCTGCTAATACCAGAACTACTTTCTCTCCAGTAATGCAGTTTGTCCAGGGCAAACGATCTCATTGCAGCAATCTTGCACAGGAGAGCTGTAGTCAATCAAATGTTGATACTGGTGAGAAAACCTTACGTGGAAGGTTACTTCATTAACAAATCTAGCTGAGCATCTTGTGCTACATTAACGTCCTTTAAGGGTAATCAAAAGTTAACAGCACCCAATAGAAACCCAGGTAAGTCGCCTGGAAATCCCAAACTTTCAGAAACATAAATCTAGTTCCTAAAGGAAACCATGGCATCTGTAATATTGTAGAGGATTTTACTTACAAACTGCAATGACGGTGTATGTGTAACCGGACACCCCAAAATTTTCATCTCTCACTTTAGCTAATGTGCCTAAACAGATTCCAGCTAGCAACAAAATCAAATAATCTACTGCCTGTGTCCTTGCTTCTCGCAGCCTCTGCTTACCAATCCTGAAACGGAAGGTTAAGGATTTTTCTTTTCAGATAATAATGAAGGCATCTTGGTCAAGAGGAACAGTCCCGAGCAAAATTCTCCTCCAGAGAGTACATGTCCTGATAGTTTAAACACTTGAAGTTCGCATGGTTGGAAATACCTTATGAAACTATTTACTTGCAGGACTGAGCTAGAATAAACATGAAAGTAATGAGATTGTGCTTACCTTCCGAGGAAATATTTGTACTGTAGAAGGATACCAGGAGTTCTCCGTCCAGATAAATCACCAGCATTCAAGAACTTGTATTGAAAATTATCTTTTTTAGTCTCCACGTTGGACCCGACATCCTGCCATAACTCTCCTGCAAAAGATTCTTCTTGCGATCCAGCATCACTTGGCCTTCCTCCATCAGCTGAATTATCACTTGACGCTCCCAGCTGTTCAGCATCCTGCAACATATCCTCAGGAACTGGGTAGCCATTGTGAAGCATCCATCTGATGGGAAGTTCTTTGTAGCCGATTCCAGAGGTTGGTTTCACTATGCCCTCCAAAATGTCAATGAAGTGATCTGGAGGATTCGCACGCTCGGGCACTGTAATCCCGAGCCCTTTAAAATATTCTTCAACTTTCTTTACCGGTCCATGATACACTGTCAAGCCACCCTTGGCTAGAAGTATTAAATCATCAAACATCTTGAACAACGCATAGCTGGAGCAGTCCGAGAATGAAAAGAAACCAAGGGAAAAACAGGGAAGTACTCAGAATGTCAAGCAGAAGCGGAAGAATGGTGGAATATATTGGCCAAAAAAGAAAATCAGTGCAAGTTGATAGAGGTTGAAACGAAAGTGAGAACCTTGGTTGGTGAACGACCATGCAAATGTTCACTCCTTCGAGAGCTTCACGTCGGAGAGCTCTAAGCAGTGACTGAGAGGACGAACTGTCAAGCCCTGATGTGGGCTCATCTAATATCAGCAGTGAAGGTTCCATAACCATTTCAAGACCGACATTTACTCGTTTTCTTTGACCCCCAGATATTCCCCGCTTCTCCACTGTCCCAACAAGAGAATAGCGCACCGCCTGGAGCCCCAGTGACTCGATCACTCTTTCAACAACCAGAATCTTTTCTTGCTTTGGAAGATCAGCAGACAGTCTGCAGTTAAACTCCAACGAAAACTATTTTAATCAAAAGAAAATGAAAGATGCACAAGCAACTACTATTTGGGTGTACCAAGTGCCAGGCAGATGAGATTGTCAAGATAGGTCAACTGAAGTTACAAGCTGTTGGCAGCTATTGAAACGGCTTCAAATTGTCAAGAAAACCGTGCAAAACCAATTTCTTAACTTCTTAAACAGATGTAGATACTTAAAAAGTCATTTGGAAGTTAGGATTTAGAACCACTTACCTGCATCTAGCGCTAAACCAGAGATTCTCCTCCACAGTCAGGTTCCCATGCACAATATCATCTTGAGGCACAAAACCAATAATTTTCTTGTATGAATGGATTGGATCCGGCTTCCCATTTACAAGAACCATACCAGTAACGGTGCATCCACTTCCTTTTCCAGACAAAGCAGAAAGAAATGTGGTTTTCCCAGCACCAGAAGGACCCATGACTGCAGACACTCGGCCAGGTGATAATTTCCCAGTAACACATTTTAGAAGATGTTTGTTTTTACCTTTCAAAGTGAGGGTTAGATCCTTAAAAGCCACCTCAATTGGAGGCCTCTTCCTGATTTCAATATCATTAGCCATGGAAATCACCCCTGAGAAGGTCAAGTTCTTGTTCTGCTCCTGAAAGGCCTTTTCCCTCTCAATTTGCCCATATGCATACCTAAACATTTGGCTCTGAGTATGCAACTTGTTACCCTTTAATGCATTCTTTTTTATATTTTTATCTCCAATCTCCAAATTGAAGCCTTCAGAACTCTCAGGATTAGCCTCAATTTCGTGCAGCATCCTTGTGAGGCTACTGTTGTCCTTTATCGTTCCCGTTGCTGCTGAGCTTGATCCAGACAATGATGGTAAGGAACCATCCACTGCAAGTTTAACCAATCCTTTTTGTTGTTCCCTTTTAGATCTCGCGCGAGAGAAAGTACGTGATAATTGAGAGTGAATATCTATTGCATGCTTCTTGGCAATGTCTTTTGCAGATTTCCATTTTTCACGTGCTTGTACCGTTTCTCTTACTTCTTGAACCGCTTTCTCCCTAGTTTGTGCTTGTTTTTGTTCTCGAGTTGCAATAACTTGATCAGAAAAGTTGTAAATTATGATGAGCAGGAAACTTATCCCAGCCTACATGAAGAGTTTAGATGTTAAAGCACTTGTGTCAGGTATGCAGTAAATGCATCTAATTATTAAATATCAACTTCATTTTCCAAAGAAATCAAACACTAACAGAATCTGATAGAAAGTTTCTGCAATCTATAAACATTTCAAGCAAGCTATCATCTGTAACTACATTGAATTTATAACTTACAAAAACCAAGACGCCATATGCTGTGATATTCTGATTACTTGATTGAGGTGTACAAGTTGCCATTTTAAAGCATCCTGCACTATCACGATTAAGGATTATAAACTGCTGAACTAGCGGGGATTAGCTTTATTATTTTGTTTCAAACCAATTACATGAAAAATTGATATTCTTTTTAATTTCCTTCATCACTATGGTGTCAATGTTCTCAATCCTTTCTCTCATGTTTTGAAACAACATGTAAAGGCATGAAATTAGGACTTTTACTAACCTTTTTGTGATATAGAACCAGTCCTGCAGTAATGTCTGAAATGGAAAAAGGGTAGATGCGTAAGTGATAAGGAGACTGAGAACATATCGCTGTAACAAACTTGAGAAAGGAAACAAACGGATGATCAAGATGTTGGCAGAAAGAGAGAATCTGAATGGCATGCAACAACAAAGAAAAAGCTGTTTTTTGTAAGTTCATATGCAAGTGATGGAAGTTATGGGATAATTATCAATACCCCCTACTGCAAGGAATTTTTTGGGTAGTAGACGGACAGTATGATCCTGCTGAACAGAATACCTCACTAGTACTCGCTACATCAGCCCAAGTATCTGCTCCACCACAGGTATGGTTTGGCCTCCCAGAAGGCAACTGATATTGGTATCTGCAACATATTTCTGCCAATAAATAATTATGTATCTCGAACAACAGTAATTCAAGTCATGATGTGCAAAACAGGAATGGACTTACGGGTCACATACACCAGTCATTTCATTCAACTTTGAAAGTGGGCAGTAAGCACCCAATGGACATGCTGTAGTGGCAAGATAGCAAATGTTAACAGGTAAAATAGAATATAAGCCTTGGCTCTTTAAAGCTAGGCAATGAACTCAATGTACTACTGTGTCACGGAATAAGAACAGCATCATGTTCCTGAGTTCTTCAAGTTTTGCTGAAGCGCATATCAGAAACACAATCTATATAGTCCTAGGTAATCTATGCTAAGGAGAACTAGGACAATTCAGATGGTGGAGTCACTGAGAGAAGAGGTTCCTGATAATATTGATGTAAAGAACAAAAGAGGTTCCAGGTACTCACGCAGCATGCAAGTTAGGCCGTGAGGACAAAAGAAACCTTCGCAACAAGGTGCACATTCAGTAGTTCTAACAGGTATTTCTTTCGTACTTTTCAGTTCAGTTTTCACTCCTTTACCAACGGTGCAAGCCCATCCAGGCTCACATCCAGAGACCCATGAGCTCAAATTGCAGTTCTTGTTAAGCTGCAAGTAGTTGGCTCTTTTTTTAGCATTCAAAGAGAAACTACTTATGTAGAATTTTATTTCTGCAGCTGTACATAAACGCTGAGGCATATCTCCTGACCAACAAATTATCAAAAGAAACGTCAAATATAATGTGATGACTTGAAGAAACTCATTTGGTCGTCAAGAGCTTGTATTGTAAATTAAACTTTCAAAACTTTTACTGAACCAAGTTTTCTGCTCCCATGTAACTTGAAAATCCATTCTTCCGTGGATGTTAGGAACCTCCACTCTCAAAATGTGCATAACTAGCCAAAAGCATAATTTTAAATCACTCTGTACCTTTGGTTTTCCTAGCGCACTGGGTTATGAATTGTGGGTCCCTGGAGAAATTGAATGCTCTTTGCCAATCTGCATCCCTGTAGTCCAGAGAAAAAGCATGAAACCCTGTTTTGAGAAACCAATCAAAACATCAAAAGGGTAGCGATTATTCGTATACACACACGTCCGTTATGCAGAAACCTAAGTATTTGCTAATATCGTCCTTGAAGACGGAGATAATATTTGACAGACCAACATCGACCATATGCGATACCAACTGTTCAGCAGCAGGATTGTTAACGTAGTCTTGAGCATCTTGGCAAGAGACATATTGTGGCAATAACACCAACCCAAAGAAAGCAACAAAGAACGATGCAGAGAGAAAACAACGATACGCATTAACATTCTCTCTGTTCATATCGTTGTCCAAAAAGCTATACAGACCCGAATACTAGGTTAGAAATGAATGTGATTGTTCATAACAAAAACTTTGTTCATCAAGTTTGAAGATGCCCAGGTGGTTGATCGACCAAATGAGCAAGCAAAAAGACTGGACTTGGAAAGACGTAGACCACAGGATTTGGAGGCAGTAAATGGCTTTTTTTTTTTTTGTCTACGGAGGAAAGAAACGGCAGAGAGGAAGAGTTGGCGAAGTATGAGGAATAGACATGGGATGTTCAGACAGTTATAAAATGAGAGGGACAAGTTCACTCTGACGTTAACCCAAAAAACAAAACAATAATTTAACAATATTAAAAACTGTGGCCTTATTTATACTCTTCTTTCTGAGATTTTTGTTGCAATATATTCAAATAAATCTATTTCTGATTTATGTGAAAGATAAACTATTCTTACTATTGTGAATTACATTAAAGTATGATATTAGTAACTTTTACTTGACTTTCTTAGCTAGGTAGAACTATATATATATATATATATATATATATATATATGGATACTAGTGAAGTAGCACGCATAGTAAGTCGGGAAGTTGTCTGTAATTGAATATGATGTAATTTAATAGTATTAAAATAGAGGATGTAATACCATGGAGACTATATGATTAAAATACAGTGTGATAGAACTTTTGTAAAAATTAATTAAATAATTAATGGTGCAATATAAATTAATCTCACATCTCATCACATCATGTAAAGTACTAACTAATATTTTTCCAATAAGTATTTGCATAGAATTTTATGTGTTACTAAGTTTTAATCAATGTTTAGCGTGTAATTTAATATGAAGATGACCGTTCATGAGTGAATAAGATAATGTCCTACAAGTATGCGAGACAAATGACAATGTCGATGAAAAATTGAGAGTTTGTCACGTACGAATGCATATTGATAAAAATTTTCAACCACAGACAAGATTTGAATGAAAGATCAAAGATGATCAACGCAACTAAATTATGCTAAGTCCAACAATACGTAAAGACATTTGAGTTTAATGAGAAAATTTAAAGGTTTGAAAATTTGTGATGTTTCTTATACCGTGGCTCGTATTGTTGCTTAACTTAATCATAGAGCAATGTGACTACAACTTGAGTGTATTTGAATGGATCATACATAAAGATGGTTTGAATTGGCTAACTGAATCTCTCTTACTTCAAGCACATCAAGAGAGTATCGATCCATAAGTAAATCAACCTGCTCAGAGAACAAGTTATTCTTGTGTTCACCTATATGCCTAACCATTTCATTCGATCTCTTTCGGCATAGATCTCCAGATCTATGCTCCAGAAGATTGTCCCAGTCAACATCTTCCATGCAGCAAGCATCCTGGTTATAGAGCTCGATCACCAGTTGGTATTCATCTGCATCAAACCATTTCCCTTCTTTCACCATTGGTGATGTCAACTGATCATACCATTTCCGGCAACAGAGAGCTTGTGCTCTTGTTCCTAACTTGTCACTGATCGCAGTCCAACATATGTTATCCCTCAGCATTCCATGCTTGGATTTCCTTTCTGCAAAAGCCTCCATATGCAGATCCAAGTTCACTAAATCAAACAAAGTCTGGTACTCATCTTGGGACCAAAGTCCATTATTAATGTTGGGCAATTTAACCCGACACCAAGCATCCTTTACATGAATACAATGTCTACCAAGTGCATCAGCTAATGTTCTCCTATCATACCCATTTTTTTCATAAAATTTGCGTGTCATTTCAAGCTCTTCTTCTGTCCAGGGACGCTTATCACCTCTTTCAAACAAGACATAGGTTCGGCAATATGTACTCCAATGTGGCCTCCAGGGCAAGGCTGCTGCAATTTCCTTCCAACAATGTTTAACTTCAGGGTACTTTTTATTATGCAACACCATTTCAAGACCATCTTTACCCAACTGGTGAGTATCAATATAATTCATAACAGCCGCTTTGATCATTTCATCCTCCTCAAGTGAGTAATGCTTGCCTCTAACTAGCCCATCTTCTTGAACAACCTTTCTGTCACTTGGACCACCCGATGAAGGAAAAACCTCCACTTCTTGGGAAAAACTCACTCGTTTAGATTTTCTTTCAGATGTAGGTTTCTTTGATAAATTAGTAGAGTCAAGACCAACTTTTTGTCCCTGGCTATCTTTTTTTCTGATCCATTTTTCATCAACTTGTCCTTTTTCTTCTTCTCAACCTTATCTCCACCATCTATGTTCTCTTCTGTTATCTTATCACCAGCATCACTTCCAGTTAAATGTTCCAATTTTCTTTTTCTTTTTTTTTTTCTGTAGTTGCTCTACTTCACTTCATTTTTCTCTTTTTCAACACTTAGATGACCCTCTAATTTCACAAAATTGTTTTGACTAGCACTCAATAAAGAAGCACTATGTTACGAAACTGGGTATAAACACAATATATATTCAATGGATAATGAATTGAGACAGAGAGAAATAAACGCAAATAGCAGCAACAATGCTTTTTGTATTCAGTGTTTGTACGAGAAAACAAAAACATCCACTAGCCAAGAAGACTAGGGCCTATCCTATCCCTCTCACACACTATTACAGTGATTTCCCAAAAGATGCCCCCCGACAAACCCCTTCACATGCCTTTTATTGCTGCTGTAATAACTAACTGCCTCCTCAATTGCTGCCATCTGTCCCTTCATGATAATGCTGCTGTAATAACTAACTGCCTCCTCAATTGTTGCCCTCTGCCCCTTCATGGTAATGCTGGTGTCGTGCTGCTCTTATTCTTTTTGGACCTCCTTGTATAGACTTGCTTAATTGGGTGTTTATCAATACTCCCGGCCAGAAGTTTCACCTTGTCCTCAAGGTGGAAATCAGGGAAATGATCTTCGATGTCCTAGAACTTCTCCCAAGAGCTCTCATATGTTGGTAATTCATTCCATTCGATGAGAACCTCTCTTGAATCATCAGATGCAATGCGAATATCCAAGACCGACTTTGGAGAAACATGCAGCTCCATATCATCAGTGAGGCAAGTCGGTAATGGTTGATGCTGGAACTGTTTTCCTACAGCCTTCTTCAGTTGGGATACATGAAAAACATAATGAATTTTAGCATCAGTGGGTAATTGCAATCTATACGCAACAGCCCCGATCTTCTCAACCACTTGAAAGGGTCCGTAATATCTGGGAGAAAGTTTCTGATTAACTCTTCGTGCCAAGCTATGTTGTTTATATGGTTGGAGACGTACATAAACCATATCTCCAATGTTGAAATAAACTTCTCTTCTCTTTGCATCAACCCATTGCTTTGTTCTGTTTTGAGCAGCAACCAAATTAGCTTTCAATGTATCAAGTATATCATTTCTCTTCTTTACCAGTTGATTCACATCCTCTACCAATGAAGGCTCATCCGTAAACCTTAGAAGAGTTGGTGGGGATCTACCGTACATGGCCTGGAACGGAGTCATTTTTGTTGACTCGTGATATGTTGTGTTAAACCAATATTCAGCCCAATGCAGCCATTCAGCCCACTGTTTTTGCTTATCACCACAAAAACAACGTAAATAAGTCTCGAGACATCGGTTTACGACCTCAGTTTGGCCGTCCGTTTGGGGATGATAGGTTGAACTCATCCGCAATTTTGTACCTGCTAACTTGAATAATTCCTTCCAAAAGTTGCTCATAAAAATCTAATCTCTATCCGACACAATAGAAACAGGATATCCATGCAAACGAACAATCTCCTTAATAAATACAGCAGCTATATCTTTAGCATTATAAGGATGTTTGAGAGGGATAAAGTGCACATACTTGGTGAGGCGATCGACTACCACCAAAACAGAATCTAATCCTTTTGATTTAGGTAATCCACCCACGAAATCCATAGAAATGTCATCCCAACTTTGTTGCGGAATCGGTAACGGTTGCAACAGCCCTGCTGGAGACAAAGTGGAGTATTTGTATTGTTGACAAATCTGACATTGTGCCACAAAATCCTTCACATCTTGTTTCAGCCCTTCCCAGTAAAAGATTATTGTGAGTCTTTTTATGTACGAAAGAAACCTGAATGACCACCCAAAGGTGAAGCATGAAATTCATGTAGTAGGGTAGGAATAAATGTGGATCCCTTCGGAATGACTAGCCTGCCTTTGTAGAAGAGTAGCCCATGCCTCGTAGT
>JAOTAW010000202.1:6668570-6682327 GCA_025629945.1 Erythroxylum savannarum | reverse complement strand
TTTGTATATTAAAATAAGAAAGACAATTGTTATTCTAAAATAAAATTAAAAAAAGCGCTTTATCTAGAAGAAGCAACTCAATTGTAAATTTAAAATGAAAAAAAAGAGAATAAACTCATTTAAAAAAGAGGTTCGCCTATTCCATAATGACAATAATTCACGCGGGCATGATAGATGGCGCGACGAATGTGATGGCGCCGAACATTCCGAAATTCCAAATGAGAAAGCCCAACGCAAGGCACCGCAACCATTTAAAGTCAACTGTCTTTTTTCTTCGATCTGCGTAACAAAACCGTGCATGTAGCTGTTTCATTGATTCGGCTTTAGAGAACAACAATTCATTTTCTATAATAATAATATATTGTAAAAATAGTCGTTTGAATTATAAAAACTCTTATTGTTGATGAATTTTAACTCGACGTCTAGTCGACAGTATTGGTTTGGAAAGCCATTGTTTTATTCTTAAAACCACATGGCATGCTATGGACATGGAGGTGGCTTCCTCCATTGGGACGTCAATTCAAGCGTTGCGGATATATAATATGGTCGTCGTTTAATTACTTACACCTTCAAAATGTCAACGAGTCTTCCCTGCAACTCCAACTCAAACGCCATTCGTAGATTCCAAAAAAAAAAAAAAAAAGGATGGACCATCTATTCATGCTTTCTTACTCATTAAGATTAAGATGGTCATCGTTCACATAATCTACATCTGAATCTCCAAGCAGTAGGTCCCGGTTCTTGTCTCATAAATTTCCTAAGGAGTAGGTGTTTATGATTAGATTGTTAGTAATCAAATCATATTAAGCCACAACATTATTTCTTTATCTTAGTTGTGTCGTCCATATTATTACGGATTACTCTTAATTAATTTCCAGCATTCATGACAGATTTCGTATATGGGTTGATATACTTAGATGTCTTGTTTGAGATTTATTCTCAATCGCCTTTAATCTTATTACCTTTATTTTTCAAAAAAAAACAGAAAAAGAAAGCTATGACATGATTGTGCTTTTACTTTTGTTTTCTTTGCTCGCGGCATGGAAGTCGGAAGTCCTAGTTAGACCGCAATAGATGGATCCCATTCCAAAGATTCGTTACAAACGGTTTTTAATAATAAAAGCCTTAGAATGGGCAAAAAGTCTTGGGATGACGAGATTTAATAATATGGACCGTTGGGATCTCATTCCATGTCTAATCGAAGGCGGTTTTAGTTATAACTTATAGTTTATGAAAGCAAAGCCTTGGAATGAGCAAGCATAGATGTTTGAAGTCACGTGGTCCAAACGATTTCTTTATTGACCCATTCCTAGCTTTCTTTCTTGAATTTTTACTATTCATCCCCGGTACGACTGATATTATTTTGAGCCCATGCATAAAATATCTTTTATCGTGCAAAGGTAACACAACATGATATTTATATATATATAGGACTCGGTTGGTCCACCCTGGAGGCATGAAGTGATGCACTAAGTAATGGTATCATGTTAAATCACCATTGGATCTCTTTTCCTAACTTCGTAGTCACGAGTTCAGCCAGTGTTAGGTGTTGTCGGTGGTGGTTAGATTAGATTGACTATGCTTATTCTAGTTTTATTAAAAACTATTGTTTTTCTAAATTAGAAATTGTACTAATCTAGTGAAAGTAGATGATATTTAATGTAAAATCTTCCAATTTTAAAATTTAAGCTTAAGTTAAAGATATGCCCACCATCTTTTTTATATGATGCTTTGCATTTTGACACTACTAATATAGCTTAAATACATCATTTCCATTCAAAAAAAAAAGTCTTTAGGAATCTTTGTTCAGAAAATATATTAAACATAACAACAATATATTTTTTTAATAATCATTTACTTTATTTTCTTTCTCATTTCGTTTGTTGATCATGATAACAACTTCTTCTCAATTTTTCTTGTTTTTAGCTAGTTAAAAAATGAGCAAACACTTTTTAAAAATGACTTTTTGGGAAAAAGAAAGTTTGAATTTATTAAATTTTCATATAATTTGAACATTTACTTTTTATAAAATATTTATATGCAACTTTTTTTTTCATATATGTCAAATGTTAAGATTTTTCGTGGATTGCCAAAGTACGTAGCTGTCGGAAGTCCTAAAAAACGGGTCTTAAAGACCAAAACGAACTCTTTAAGGGAATGCTTGGGAGTTTAGGATGGAATGGAATGGAATAACAATTAATGGAACAGAATGGAATGGAGTGGAATGAAATGAAATAAAATGGGTCACTCCATTGTTTGAAAGTTTAAATAAAATAAGAGAGGATTTGGAAGGCAAGTCATGTCATTTCATCCCTGACCCTCCAATTTTGGAGGTCACAAAATATTAAATTTTGAATTGCAAAGGATGGCTTCCAAAGCCATCGATTGTCATTCCATCCTGTTTCAAAATAGACTCCTAAATAATGGCCTGAGTCATTTGGGCCATTCCATTCCATTCACTTCCATCTCTCCACCCACATCTAAACATACCCTAAGGTTCTTTACAATTTTTGTCTATTTAGTAAAATCATGTGAGAAACAAAAACGTAACTCTTGTAGATCGACAATGTACAAATCTCAAATGGTTGAATGTCTTTAAATTCCCCCTTTATGTGATCCATCATTCGTAAGCATAGTTTTAAAAATCGGATCAGACCGACCGGTTCAACCGGTGACCGGTCGACTATCCGGTCCGGTTCACTCTTAAAAATTAGTTCTCAATTGAACCAGTGAGAACCAGTTAAAACCGGTCAATTAACCGGTTGAACCGGTCTGGTTCGACCTGTCCGACCACTGGTTCAATAAATTTTTTATTTTTATTTTATTTGGTATATTTTTGTATTTTTTAAATATTATTAATATTATATATAATTAAATATAATTATTGCATAATTATGACATCACACCGGTGACCAGTAAAGCCTCCGATTCGATGTCCGGTCCGGGTTTCAAAATACTGTCCGTAAGGGAAAGAACAAAATGAGAGTAATTTGAGTTATTTGGTGAGTTAGCCTTCTTGGTTCACTGTGAAGATTATATTAAAAGGGCTGGTTAATTCCTGCATGAATTTTACGGCAGTTACTAGATCCCTTGAGATCCTCTGTCCCCAATTACGCAGCCCCTATGTACCCTCTTTATCCAAGCCTTCCATTGTCATACGTCCCGTTACTAGATGATATCTTTGTAAAATTCTAAATGATTAATTACCAAAAAGGCCCAATCTTTCTTCAATTTTTCAATTATAGTCCGAACTTTAAAATTAGCGATAAAATGTTCAATTTTTTTTTCAATTAAAGCCTAAACTTTAAAAAATAACAATAAAATACTCAAACTTTTAATTTTTTTCAATTCTAACCCAGCGTTAGTGTTTCCATTACGTTTACTGACATAGCTTGCCATAGTGATTTAAAAATCTTAACAATTAATACACATAAGCCAAAATTAACACAACAAATGAAGACTAATGAAACGACGTCATTTAATCACATAATTTAAATGTTGTTGTTGTTTAAAATAGCTTAAATCAGATTATGTAGTTCTGATAACCTTACACTTTGATTTCAGTTTTTTTCTTCATTTTTAATTTGTTCTTTCGATGCTCCCATCCTTCGAATTTTAGATTACACAGCTCCGATGCTTTCACACTAAAGGCATCAGGAGAACGAACTAAAAACGAAGAATTTACTAGTACAGTGTGCTATAATGCGAAAGTAGTTTGGGGTGTTAGAAGAATAAACAGAAAACAAATGACTGAAAAAATATCTGGAGAATAATATATAACGTCGGGCTAGAATTAAAAAAAATTAAAATCTTGAATATTTTATTTTTACCTTTTAAAGTTTGGCCTAGAATTAAAAAATTAAATATTTTATTACTATTTCTTAAAGTTTTAGCTAAGTAAAAAATTGACGAATTTTGAATTTTTTTAATTAACCCACTTCTGAATAATAGAGTTATTTATTAGAGTCTGGCACTTAAGCGAAGAAAACAGAAACAAGCACAATGAAAGCACAATTATAGCCGCTGATTTAATTGGCGTGAAGTCCCTTTCCTGTTTGATCCTTTCAAAAAGAAAGTGACATCCTTACCCGAGTTCCCCCTTACATGACCACAAAAATTACCGATAGTGCCATTCATTAATATTCGGGCAGGGCCCCACTTTCCCTTCCCCTATAAATACCAGCGCCAAGAGAGAGGTCAATCCCATTATAGGAATTTCAATTCCAATGCAACCCCAAATCAGTAATTTAACGAAAGAAAACAGAGGCTGTTTTTAAGAGACGGACAGAGAAGAAGAGCAGCAAAAAATAGACTCGTGGAGGGCTTGTTTTTGCGATGCGTGGACAGGTGACATAGACATGGCACGATCCTTCTGCTTCTTGTCTTCAAATGTCGGATCGTTGTTGTTCTTCTCCGCTACCATAAACCCTAACCGTCTCTATCTCCGATCATAATTATATTTTGTTTCCCGGTCATTCTTGGACTTACCGAAATCAACTCCCCCTCGGTTTTTGTACATACTCCAGGTCCGTTTCTATACCTGCATTGCTCTTCGATTACCTCTACCTGCGTTTCCTACGTGTTCAGTGATGAGGTTGTTGATGCTGACTAGTTTCTTTTTTTGTTTGGTCTTCTTTGCATGTGAAGCAGTTGGTTTTGTTTTTTGCTTGGGAAATTGATTTGGAACTTTAGTGTTTGGTTTTCCAGAATAATGACGGAGGTGGCGAAAGTGCTGTACATAGTGGTCGTGGACGATGAAGACAAAAGAGATAATGGAAAAGAGTCGTTTCGGTACACGCGTCCGGTGTTGCAGAGCACTCTGCAACTCATGGGATGTAAAGCTCGTCATGCTTTCAAGGTATATAGATGTATATGTATACGTATATATAAAGTTGCTAATCATCTTTTTTTTAAATCAGTTTGGCGGTCACTTTAAGATGTTGCCAAGTTGGTAATTAATAGTCTGTGCTTGTGATTTGGTTGAACGGATGTTTTTAGTGGATCTGGCTTTAAATTTGAGTTTGTTTTGTAAGCTTGTAAGTGAAATCGGTCACCTGTTAGCGTATAGATTTGCTTTGATGTTGGATCTGGAGGTAATGTGCTGAATATCGTTTGGCAGAAGTCAGTAATTATGAGATGGTTTGTTTCTGTATTTAACTGTTTCGAGTTGTTCTTATTGTGGTTTTGTCTGTCCTAAAATTCATATTGCCTGTGCATATTTGTTACTCTAGGCGTCCACACATGTGGTAGATTTCATGATGTAGTTTTAGTTGGACGTGTTTGTGCTGTTGTAACCAGTGTGGTTTACTTCTTCATGTTCCCTTGTCAAACCTACTTAGTTTTTGATAGCTGTGGCAGATTGCTGTGTCTTCTTCTGTTAGTAATTACATTCTTCTTTTGAATCATGGCCTACATCATTGGAAGGTTAGCACTTTTCACTTTTTAGTAATCTTGGTAGTTGTCAGCTTTTCTTATGGAACTTGTCGCATTTACTCTCCTCTTTGTCCGATTTCAGGAACATCGTCATTTGCTTGACTTCTTGTGATATTTTCAACTCATATTTCTGCGGGAATTACTTAGTTATTTCATTATGCAATTGTCCTTGTTGTTAATTGGTGGCACTCTTACTCTCTTTTACAACCATTGTTTCCGTTTGACTAGTTAGATGGTCTGAATTAATCACAATCTATCTCCTTTTCTGATGAGCGTTCTCTTTCTTCTTCCAGATTAGCCAAAGGGTTTTTGAAAAAACAAGAAGTGAATCGTCAATCAACCCTCTGCTACCAAAAGCAGTGGACACATCAAGCCTTGATTCTTTGAAAGGCAATTCTATGAAACAAGGTGGTTCTTCCACCGTTGGCAACTTGGGTAAAGTACAGGTGGCAAAACATTTCGACTCTGACATGGATGATAAGAGTAAAAGTCTACCATTTGAATTGTATAAAAGGCGTACAACTGTAATTGTTAGAAGAGAAACTTTCTTAAATGTCGTTTGCGATGCTCTTACTGAATATAAGTATGTGGGTCCTAAACAAAGGGTGGACCTAGTTTTGGCATGCAGGTAAAGTGTCAAACTATCACCGTTCAATTAAAATTAGAAGTATTGCTAGGCTTCATTTATGGTGCTCTTTTTCGCGAATACATGGCCTTCATTATAATGTTGTATATGCATTGTTGCTGAAAGAACACATTGCGATGATTTATGGTTTGTGAGGCAAACAGAAATTCGCTGCTGGTATGAAGAATAAAAAAAAAATCATTTCTGTCTTTTTCCCTGCTGTAATGCGCTCTGTGCCGTGTTTTTCTCAAGTATCTGTGGAGGAAACCCATTTTCTGCCTTTGCCATTTTTTTATAAAAATTCTGAGCTAGTATTTGTCCAATTTTCCAGCTTAGTTATGGTTGATATGTGCTTATCATAGAATGTCATTGGAATAGCTGTTGTATATGCATTTTAAATATGAGCTTCTTCTTTACCAGTAAATAGAACCAGATCTTACTTATAAAAAGACAATCCTCCACATTACTCTGACGAAGGAGCATATGCTTCAATCCTCATTTCTGGGGCAGTTAAGTTATTTTATAAAAGTATAAATTGGCTTGTCTACTTCTCCAATGGGTCTGTAATTAATATACAGGTTGTAATTACTGTAGTGAGACACAATAATTAAACCATTTGCTTTGTTCAGATTTGACTTTCATTTGAGTTAGTAAAACACTATTATGGCCTTTTTTGTTCTTAATCTTCATGCTCTTTGTAGAGTGCTCTTTCCTCTTATGACACTCTTTCCTTAAAGTTACCTCACATAGCTTAAGTTCCTGAGATTTTGTGTTTTATTACAGAATCAGAGAAAGGAAAGAATCTGTGACAGTGCTGTTGTGTGGCACTAGTGGCTGCGGCAAATCAACTTTGTCTGCATTGCTGGTAACACCTCTAATTTCGAACTAGAAATTGTACTTGTTAGTTTTGCGATTGCCTTTTTTAATTGAAATGAGATTGTGTTTTTGTGAATATACTTCAATAATTCTCTTTCTTTAATGCAGGGTAGTAGGTTAGGAATCACAACGGTTATATCCACTGATTCCATCCGCCACATGATGAGGAGTTTTGTGGATGAGAAAGAAAATCCTCTGCTGTGGGCTTCAACTTACCATGCTGGAGAGTATTTGGATCCATTTGCTGTTGCAGAGGCAAAGGCTAAAAGAAAAGAAAAAAAATTAGCAGGCATTGCAAGTGCACGTCCCAAGGAGGAAGGAGCGGATGGATGTGCCGCAGGGAAATCTCTAGAGGTCAGTAATGGTACTGATCTGATTAGTCCTAAACAAATGGCCATCGAAGGGTTCAAGGCACAAAGTGAGATGGTGATTGATAGTCTTGATCGTCTGATAACTGCCTGGGAAGAGAGAAAAGAGTCTGTTGTTGTTGAGGGTGTTCATCTGAGTCTTAATTTTGTCGTAAGCAATTTGCCTTCCTTTTCTTATATTACATCTAACCTTTTACTCTAAATCTTTCTTCGTTTTTGTATCAACATGACTTATCACCTTCTCCATTGGTATCATTGTCTAGATGGGCCTCATGAAGAAGCATCCTTCCATTGTACCATTCATGATATACATCACAAATGAAGAAAAGCATCTGGAACGATTTGCTGTCCGTGCGAAGTACATGACTTTGGATCCTGCCAAAAACAAATACGTGAAGTACATTCGGAACATCAGAACAATCCAAGATTATCTTTGCAAAAGGGCCGAGAAGCATCTTGTCCCAAAAATCAACAACACAAATGTCGACAAGAGTGTGGCAGCAATCCATGCAACTGTTTTCAGCTGCCTTCGTCGGCGTGAGGCAGGAGAGCAGCTCTATGATCCTGTCAGAAATACTGTTTCCCTTGTGGATGAGGAGTACAGAAACCAGTGTGCTGCCAATTCATTGAGTTCCAAGGGGATGTTTCAGCTTATTCAAAGACAAGGTTCTTCCAGGCATCTGATGGCTCTTCTTAATACTGATGGATCAGTGGCGAGGGCTTGGCCTGTTGATTCTAATGGGAAGCCCCATTTGGGTATGTTTGACACTGGATTTGGGATCCCAATGTATGGACCACTGCAGATTGGTAAGGCTGAACCAGTTAATCTTCAGTTTGGGCACTTTGGGATCAGTGCTTGGCCCACTGATGGTGGCACTAGTCGTTCTGGGAGTGTTGATGAATCAAGGGCTGATACGACTGACAATGGAAGTAGATATTACTCTTCTTGCTGCAGCTCTCCAAGGATGTCAGATGGACCATCTAAAGAGGTAATTAAAACGCTTACCATTGTATCTTGATTGAGGAGTACGTGGTTTGTAATTAAGGTTTCAAGGCTGAGACATGACAGAGATTCCTGCTTTGTGATCTTTAATTTAATTCTTCTCTTACTAGAATTTTCTTGTGGTCATTTATCAGCTCAAGGAGGATAATTCGGTGCATGGTAGTGATGAAGAAGCTGATGATCCACCTGAGGTTGACAGTGATGATGATTTTACTGATGATGATAATGTCAATGTTCTTGAAGAGGTTAGCCAACTAGCTATTTTACTTATTCATTGGCATTAACGTGCATCACGCAAGTTGTTAGGAAAAATGTGAATATTATTATCTGACAAATTTGCAGGGTGCATGAAACGTTGTTGTCAGATTTCAGAATCTTTATGGGTCCTAATTAATGTTCTGCTATCTGAGAAATTCTAGGCATTGCCTTGACAATCAAGTTTGTTTTCACAGTTATTGATGTGGCATATTTCTTTAACTTCCTATAATACAGATTGGCTCAGTGGATGAGGAGTCGACAAAATCAGATGAAGAGTATGATGATCTGGCAATGCAAGATGTGCAGGGGAATGGTTATTGGTCTGATGATGATGAGGAATATCAAGACAAACTACTTCCAATATTTAGGGGAAGGTCAAACCCCATGAGGGGAGATAAATACACTCAGAATCTGGATCTCTCCCTTAGAAGCAGAAGCGAGCAACTGGATGAGTCATTATGCTCATACGCTTCTCTTCTCATGGTAAATTCTGGTAATGTCAAGATGAGAAAACGATCGCAAAGCATTCCAACCATCAAAAAGCACGGAGGTCTCATTCTCTCTGGAGCCCCACAGAGCTAGTGAAGGCGGGCGGAACAATTTTGCCCTTAGCTAGTTATCTTTCTCCGTTTACCTTTGTGTGGCTTTTTATTCCAACAAGTGACTTTAGAAATGTGTACAGTTACCGTTGTAGAAGTTGGTTGACAGGTTTTCTGTTTTTCTTAATCATCTCGGCTGTTCTTGTTCTTTATTTGCCGTGCTTAGTTAGATGAATAACGTGTGGGTTCATCATTTGCAGAGTTAATATCTTTTTGGTACATCAGAAATCTGAACCTTCTACCAAAAATTGAAATTAATATCCAACACTGAAATAAAAACCATTATCTTAATATTATTATTTCCAAATGCATGGAGTTGAATGTCCCAATACGTTAGGTATCTGGTGTATCTATTAAACAGCATACAAGTTCAACGAACTTCCCCTGACTGCCATCCTACTCCAGAACCAGCAATGGCAGCATAAAAGAAACGGTAATGAATGAGGGAGGGCGCAATCAAATTGGAAAGGTTGTTCGTGCTGAATCAAGGTAAGTTTCAAGCCAATTGAATCAATACGCGCCTCTGTAGCGTAGATGTCAATACAGGAGACGTAGTAAAAGCTACTTTTCATCAAACCCCAAAGGACCCAAGCCAGAGTCCAAGTACCCCACCAAGAAGTTTTCATAGCCGTTTTTCTGAACATATCCATCACTTAGTTTCAATAGTTATCAAGCTCAAGGATGCTGAGCAGTTCAGTGCTATGAAGAGGATTTACCGTGTCCCCCAAAATTCTAACCGAGCTTCAGAGTCCGATCAAGTTTCTAAGGCTAAACATTTCTGGTAGTCCACCTCTTTTAACCATTGTATTCATCAGCATTTTTGCCGCCCCAAACTGTTTTGACTTGCATAGCCCACTCGCAATCTTGTTGCATAAAGATACATCAGAATCAAATCCTCTTCTCTCCCTCTCAATATGCAATTCAAACGCTTCCCATGCCATTCCCTTACTGCAAAATCCATCCATCAATAAATTAAAACTAGCCTGATCCAGTTCGATTCCTTTGCTCTGCATCTTGCCTACATATAACATTGCTATCTCCATCTTTCCCAGTTTGCAGAGGCCATTCATCAAAGCCCAATAAGTATCAGCATTTGGGTTAAAACCCCTAATATTCATCCTATCAAACACCAAAAGTGCTTTATCTGTTAAACTTTGTCTGAAATACCCATTTATGATCAAATTGTACATGTGAGTATCAGCTTTAAAATTTTTCTCATGCATCTCCAATACCAACTTTTCAGCTTCTTCAGTTTTGCCAAAGCTCAAGTAGCCATCAACTAATATTCTGTACGTCTCGATGTCAAATTCCTCTACTTGCCTTTTCATCAATGTCAAGATGGAATCTATCTCCTTGAAATTCCATCTCTTGGCACACGCATTTATTAATATGTTATAGGAAGTAATTGTGGGGTTAATTCCCTTGCTCACGATCTCCTCCAACAATAATCTGCATTTCTCGATCTGTCCACTCTCACAGAGCCCATGGACGAGAACTGGCAATGAATATACAAATGAATCCATACCTGATTCCATCATTTTATTGAAAAACTCAATTCCCAATTCCATCTGGTCATTTCTCTTTAGCCAAAGCAAGTGCAAAGAACATTTTCTTTCATCAATCTTAAAGCCATTATCTTTCATGTGATCAAAAGTATCCGAAACCAAATCAAGTTTGCTCTGATCAGAGTAAACCTTGAGCATCATGTTAAATAACTTTTCAACAACTTCTGGTTCCAGACAGCAGCATTTCTGAATAGTAGAGGCTAGGAGAGGAAAAGGGTACCTGACAACAGATTTCAGGATATCCTCTGCAGCAGAGAACCACCTTGCCTTCAAAAGCCTGCCAATTACTGTGATACGAGCCTGCAGGTCAGGTTTAAATGAGATTAAAGATTGGTTTTCTAGGACAAAATTGAAGAGATGTAAGCATTTTTCTAGGCTGTGATCTGGGTCAGATAGTATTTGGTAGAATTTAGTGGAATTGAGAGTGTAAATAGCTGAACCGGACGGGAAGGATTTCGTAGATTTAGAAGTGGGTTTTCTGAGTTTTTGACAGGTTTTCGTGAAGAGGTTTGAAGACGGTGTTACTTTGACAGTTTTGAGGGTTATGAGAAAGTTTTGAATGGACATATCAAGGCTCAATCTTTTGCGAAACAAACCACCACCACCACCACCACAACAACAACAAGTTTTCTTGTTCGATTTTGCTAGGAAGGCAGCGAGAGTCGAGAGAAAACAGCAAAAGGATCAAGTATGTTATAGCGAGAGTCGAGAGAAAACAGCAAAAGGACCAAATATGTTATGTCGTTGATAGGAACTGCAGGCCGATATTTGAGGCCTAATTCTGGTTTGGAGAGTTCTACCCAGTTTCAAATACTAGCAGCTCAGAGCAGAGCAGAGCCCGGCTCCATGCAGGAAGTTGGAGCTAAGTATAAGAAATTGACAAAAACTGGGGTACTACATATCCCATTAATAACTATCAATCGGCTTCTTGTTCGTACTTTACATTTCTTGGCGTTCATTTTTAAAAAACCTGTAATGGTATAAATGTCAATTTTGATCTTTATTTGTAAATATGTTCAATAATTTTAGGGAATGATATTAGTGGATGTTTGTAAAAATAATTTTCTATTTTTGGACTTGAAGTTTAAAATTCATTCGAGAGATCTAAAAGAACACTTGCACTGTTGCACTACTCCTTTTCTGGCATATCACATTTATTAAGAAAAGTAAACATTGAAATGGCTCAGTTTATATAACATACAAAGAGCTGCAGCTTAATCCAATTAATATCAATGTCAAGAATTAGCAAGGAGAAAATATATCTATATTATACCTATCTTATATTCAAAATTAAATGAAGAAAAAAATAAATATAGATAATACAAAGACAAAAATAAGAGTAAACTACATTAACACTTTAATTTTATGCGTCAACTTTATCATTATTGATTAGCAATAATTTTATTAATTGGCTTGATTTGGTTGTCACGATGTCAATGTTTTGGTTCCTTATCAACTCCCCTCAAGATGAAGGTGGAGTGTAAATGAAGTCTCATCTTGCTGTAAATAAATAAAAACAATATTTTCGACAAAAGTTTGGTGAGGATATTTGCAATTTAATGAAAAGATGACACAAATCATTTTACAAAGTTGTCCATGATTACATTTCCTTGACAAAATGATAAACTATCTTAATATGATTTGTCTTTGTGTGAAATAAAGGATTGACATACATATAAAGAGCACCAATATTATTAAAAAAAACAATTAAGGAGGGTAAAACAAGGGAATGCCAATGTCACACAACAAGAATGTGAGTCATGTTAACTCAACTCTAATGGAGGCCATTGACCAATCTTCTGCTTCTAAACTTGATCTAGTAACTATAGATTGCGTTTTAGAACACCATGAGATGCAATTGGCTCCTACAAAACACAAAAATTGATTATGCTTTGTCATGTCAAAAGTAACCCGACCCGAAAATGTCTATTTAAGCCCTAACTCGACTTGAAGTTTAATCGAACTCGAAACATTTGACTTCTGATTGGGCTTAGGTTGAACTACCATGTCCAGTCAAAGGACATCCTGGCCAATCAGCATCAGAAAAAGCATATAAAAAAAGTGAACTACGAGATAATAAAGTATAATCCTTAGTCTTATCTACCCTTAAGATAACGAAGTATTCACTTAACTACCTTGAGATGTAATTCAAAGGGTTTATTCAGAAGTTAACGAATTTTATTCACTACATGTTGGATATCTAGTCGAGTGAATGTGAGATATTAAAGGGCTCCAACAATACTCATGTAATATGTGGCATCCATAGGTCTATCATCTAAAACATAAGAATTATCCTTGAGAGCCATAGGAGTAATAGTAGGGGTACAATCAGTCATGCCAATGCAAACAAGAAGGTCTTTAATGTACTTGCTTTGTGAAAGATAACTCCTTCAGTGAAGTGTTTAACTTCAATACCTATGTAGAAATGTAGCAGCTCGGGATACTTCATAGCAAACTTTGAACTCAATTGATTAATTAATTAAGAGATGAGTGAGTTACTGTTTCTAGTCACCAAAATGTTATCTACATAGATAACAAATAACACTGTAATCTAACTTAATGATTAACAAATAAAGAGGAATCTGCTTTACCACAATAGAAATCAAAATGTAAAAGGAGCCGAGAAAATGATCAAACAAGCTCGAGGAGATTGCTTTAACCCATAAAGGGACTTATGAAGGAGACAAACATGATTAGGTTTTTGAACATCTACAAAACCAGAAGGCTGCTTTACGTGTACAATTTCTTTAATGCTTCTATACAAAAAGACATTCTTGACGTCAAGTTGTTTCATGCACCAATTTAGTGAAGTAGAAATAGCAACGACAATCAAATAGTATTATAGATAATAATAGGGTTGTAGGTCTCATCAAAGTTAATGCCAAAAGTTTGGATAAAATCTCAGGCAACAAGACTAGCCTTTAGTCTATCTATATAGTCATCTTCATCGTGTTTTGTGATAAGGTAAACACAATCAAGAAGGGGGGGGGGGTTTGAATTTTTTGTTAAAAAAAATTGCAAGGGACTTTC
>JAOTAW010000202.1:6601003-6611362 GCA_025629945.1 Erythroxylum savannarum | reverse complement strand
ATATTATGCTAAGAATCAATTTCTTGACAATATCTGATAATATTTTAATAATAATTTGATAATATTCTAGTAATATCTCTTATCTCACTTATACCTGATATTTAATTCCAACTTTTTCCATAACTCTCTTACGAATAAAAGTTCAGGACTGCTTCAGTAACTTAATAAGTAAAAAATAGGGAATAAAGGTTACATTCTAATTCTCACTTCTTTATTAATGGTTATAAAACAAGACTTTAATGTAACACTCCTAAACAAGGATACTAAATACATAAATGAAGTCAATTTTATTGTTTATTCTTAAATGTATATTTCCACGTATTAATGTTGAGATTATCTAAAAAGATTTTTAAAATTTTATTGTAAGTTAATAATCATACGCAACAAAAGAAAACAATTAGATGATTAGTTTAATCTTTTTCAACTACTAAATTTTGTAATTACCCCTCCAATCAATTCAATAACATAAACTACAACATATTTTTCCAATTCTATTATGACTGTTATTGAGTTGTCCCAATTTTTCTTGTTTAAATGAATTCATCCTAAGCATATAAATAATCTTTTTTTATCTTTAAAATTAAATCAAAATTAGTGTGTATTTAATTGTTTTAGACAACAATAGAAAAGAAATCAAAAAAATTTGGGACTAAAACTGAAACAGCACATCGAAGAAAGAAAGTCAAGGATGAAGCAAGTGAATTCTAATATCCTTCACTATAAGCTATGTATGATTAGATCATTTGTATAATGTCTTTTTTCAATCACGCATGATTGTTACCCTTTGAGTATTCATTATATATATGTTTATGTGATGTAATAACTCATAAATCATGGGTTTTGAGTAATTTATTTGATCATCCAACAATTAAAGTCAAGTGATAAATTCGAAAAGTTTCATCCCAAAGTGAAAAATGAGTTAATGGATAAATATATAGTTTTAATATTTTCATTATATATATATTAAAGAGACATGTTGATAAGACAAATACACGCAAGAGGGGGGTGAATTGTGTGTGACAAAATTTTTTTTGCAAATTCTTTCAATTCATATAATAAACAGATCCTAGTTATCGAATAAAAACAGTAGGAGCCTATCAAACGATAAAGTCTTTTAAACAACATAAGCTTATTAGGCGATATGAGCCTTTTGTGGGATAGGACCCTGCTTAAACGAAAGGAGCCTAGTGAATAATAAATCATGATAAAAAATTTCAAAAACAGAAGGCGTCTATTAAAACTAAAATGAACCTTTTGTAAGTTGAAAACAAAAAAGGCCTCTTATAAAAGTGAAGGAGCCTCTTGTTAAAAAGAACACACATACACACAATATAATATGAAAATTTAAAAGTTAAAGAGAGAGAGAGAAAAAGGACGCAGTTGATTTACACTAGTTCAACTTACAATCCAAGCCCACGTCCAGTCCCTAAGTATCCAACTTAGGTGTTTCACTATAAGAATCCGAGTATTAAATTTGGCGAGCCTCTTCAAACTCACAAGTACATATTTTCTAAGGTTCTCCAACCTTCTACACTCAAAGTGTATAATAAGTTTCTAAAAGCTCACAGAAAAATAAAATGTAAAATCAAAAGTAAGTTCTCAAATACCAATTTCTCTCTTGATAGAATGATTTCACTTTTTAAGGCACAATATGAATAATTTGACTCTCATGTTTCGAAAGTATGTGTATACTCGTTACTTTACAAGTGTTGTTGCTCTTATTTAAATAGTCAACTTCTTCAACTAGCAGTTGCTTCATCTTAATTCTGAGTTGACTTTGGATTTTTATTATCATCTCTACTAAAACAAAATTTCTAGAGATAATTGTTCAAAAAAGTAAAATCCTTCAGGATGTGAATAAAGAAAGTTTACTAAGAAGGTTTCTGCAAGAAAAAAAGTAATTTTCCTATGATTTTATTTGCTTTTAAAAAAAATACTGTTATCTATACAAGGAAATAAATCCAATTTAAATTTTGAAATATTAAATCGTTATCATCAAAATCGTTAAATATAAACCTTAAGCTAACACATGTGACCTTAAGTTCTTCAACTAAGTTTTGAATCCAAATCTCCTAAGTAGCACAAGAAGTTTGAGCTTTATTCTATGCTTCAGTAGAAAAACGAGCCATAATTTTTTGCTTCTTGGAGCTCATTAAAATGATATTACCACCAAAATAAATAAGCTAGGGAGAGATTGATTTATGATCATCTTTATTGCTTACCCAATTTGAATCTGTGAAGACCGTTAAACATAAGTATTAATGCATTTTTAGGAAAAGAAGTTGATGCATCGTAGATTTGAGATGGCATAATAAAAGTCTAGTTTTGACAATAGTATTCGGTGGAAGAGTGCATGAACAAGCTCATTAACATTATATGAGATGCCAAGTCTAATGAAAGATAAATAGTAATAAAGCTCCAATAACTTGATGAAAAAATTTCAGTAGATTTATGGATAGAAAGTCATTGTAAAGGTGAAGAGAATGAGTGGAGTATATTGATATTGTGTATTATTTGTCACCGATCATATTGGTTATATCAAAGAGATCATAAATATACTTAATATGAGTAAGAAGTAAACTGGAAGGGATTGGAAGCACTTCAATATCAAGAAAATAGTGAAAGATCCTCAAAATCCTTGATTAGAAAACTCTTTTCTAAAACATACAAAAAAAGTTATTAGGAAGCCATTATTCTTGCCAATTGTAATTAAATTATCTATATAAACTAATAGATAAAGTGTGACACCATATTTATAATAAATAAAAAGTGAAGCATTAGTAACAAAGTTAGTAAAATTATAAGAGAGTAAAAAACTTTTCAAATTTATATACCAAGCCCATAGAGCTTGTTTAAGACTGTAAATGGTCTTACGCAATTTACAAACAAAAATTAGGTTATTATGATCAACATCATTAGGTGGGTTGCATTTAAACATCTTCAAATAGAGTGATTCTAATAATGCATTATTAATATTGATTGACATAATGACTAGCCATGAAAAAACATAAGAGAGAGAATAAGTTGTGTTTGGTCATTAAAGAAAAGGTGTTATAAAAATTAATTCAAGCCTTTGATAATAAAAAAAAACTTTACCAATAAACTAAGCTTTGTATTTGGAGATAGGGTCATCATAATTCTGTCTGATATGGAAGATTTATTTACAACTGACAATATTTTGAAAGAAAAATGAAGGAATACATTATTAAGTGCCATTTTAAAAAGAGCAATCAATTTCTTGAATATAGATTACCTCTCTTAAACTTCTTTAAGAGTTTTAGTAATACAAGTTGATTCAATAAATTTAGGTTAAAGGAGTGTTTGTAGAAGTTTGATAAAACACTTAAGTTTACATTTGTTTTTATTAAGCAAGTTGTTATGGTTTGAAAAGGTAATGGTGTGGGAATAAGTAAGGTTGGAGTGGGTTATTATGACAAGATAATGATGGTAGTATATGTAAAAGGGGAAGATAAAGAGGTTGAATATTGAGTAGAAGGGTAAGAAGGGATACATGTCTCAGGGGAAGAAAGTATGACATAAGTCACATAACTCATGATGTAACAGTGATAGCATTTGTAGTGAAGGAGACATCATAAACTATTAATGATGGAAACATAAAAATATATGGTGATGAAACATATGTGACATAAGAAGGTCAAGTAGTAGACAATAGAAAAAAAAAACAAGAATCATACTTGTTAGTAGCAAATAGGAAATGTTTTTCGATAAAATAAACATGGTGAGAAATATAAATTCTATAGGTAGTATTATTTGACATAAATAAGTCATTTGATATAATGAGTATCCAAGAAAGAGATAAGGTGTGAATTTAAGCCAAGTATATTTGATGTATATGGTTTTAATAAAGGAAAACATAAATAATAAAAAATTTGTAAGTTGTTATAATTAAGTTTGTTGTTGAATAACTTTTTGTAAGGGCTAGAGAAACTTAAAATGGTGTGAGAAGACGATTAATTAAATAAAAAAGGTGGTTTGAAAAGCATAAGGTGAATATTTATTAGGAATGTCTGCTTTACGAAATAAGGTAAACTAGTGCCAATAATATGTTTATGATGTCTTTCAGGAGCATCATTATGTTGAGAGTATGAGGATGCATTTTGAGATCCTAAATATTAGAATCACTAAGAAAGTCTTTAAAGGTAATATATTGACCACCACCATTTGAGTAGATGGTAATGACGAGGCGTTTGAAAGTTTTTTCAAATAAAATTTTAAATTGAAGAAAATTAATGTAAACATCATATTTAAATCGTAAGGGATAACACAACAAAAATAATATAATAAAAGAAGCCATATGCAAATTTATTAGGAGAAGGACCTCAAACATCAATATAAACAAAATCAAGAGACCAAAACTCTATAAAGTTAAGTTACGAAAAGAAAGAGATTACCTTTTATTATATAAACAATGATTGAAAGAAAAAATAATCTAAAGGTAGATGAAGAGAATGGAAATTAGGTTAGAACTAGCAAGTGATTTTAAAATTTTTATTTAGGGATGCCCAAGATGGCTATATTATTTTATTAGAGAAGTTTCTTGAAAAATATTGGTAAATAAAGCATGACCAAAATTAATGAAGCTTTTATTGAAATTGATCACTTATAAAAGGAGAAAATAAAATATATCTACTATGAGTCATTTTTAAATACGAACCATCACATATATGAATGTGATCAAGACCCCATATGTTTGAGAGGGGGAGAGGATGGACATTTAGGAGAGCACATAATAAGAAGCACTAGAGTCAACTATTCATTGATTAAAGCCAGAGGGAGTGAGTTGAACATGGTTGGTAAAATATTTTATTAGGTTTAAGTTAGGGGAAGAATTTAAAACATATGTTGGCCTTATATCCAAGCTTTTCATAATATTAGCAAACAATTGGATTGAGTTTATAATTAAACTGTGTAGTAAAATTACAAAGATAGGTTGATTCGTAAGAATTAAGCAAAAGACTTGGGAAAGGGACTATTCAAAAGCTAATTAAAGTGACAATGTTTAGCTACACAGGTGATTAGTGGAGAAGACTTAGGGTGATTTTTATCATTATAGAGACGAATTGCTTCATGGTCAATAATTTTATTAAATAGCTTTTTCAGCTTAACAGTTGAATTTTATGTTTGTAGGTTATTATTAATTCGTTATAAGTATGACTAAGACCACAGGTGATATATACAGAAAGATGGACGTTACTTAGAGGACACTAAGGATTATTAACTCATCTATAATCTACTTAATATTTACAAGAAATTCAGCAACAAAAAAACAATTACGAGTAGTCATACAGAGTTTGTATTTCAGATGAACTATATAAGTGGTTGAGTGCCTCGTATAAATATAAGAAAGACTGTTTCATGCTTTTTGACTAGTTGTGACAGAGGAAATAAAAAGTATAACAACTTCACCATGAGATGCAAAGATGACATGAAAAGTCAATTGATCTGACGATACCATGAGATATGTTTTAGATTGGCAATTAGTTGGTCATTTTGAATAATTCTTGTTGAGGGACAAAAATGAATATCATCAATATATCCAAGAAACTCTTAAAAAAAAGGCATAAAACCATTAGAAATTATTTGAAAAACTAAAATTGAGAGACAATTGAATAACAACAATAAGTGGTAAAATTTTAAAAATAATGAAAGTAATTTGAGAAAAAGTGGTTATAGAAGATCATTTAAAATTAAAAAATAGAGCTAAAAAAAGAATTCATGTGAATTAAGCTCTGATTATTATGAACGATTTATTATTATAAATAGTAAATAAGAAAGTGTATTTCATATGCATGTTTAAATGATTTACATTTTTTTTACAATTAAATATAGGAAAAAAATGATATAAAGTAAACTTTGATGAAAAAAGATTTAGCTGTGTAAATGAGTTTTGATATTATAAAAAGTTTATAAGTGCTGAATGCATTATTTAATTTGTGATAACACATAAATTTTAATATCTAATTATCTTTAGTCAGTTATCCTTTCAAGTCACTGAATGAATACAGCCCCTCATTATGATTCGAATTTCTGATATTTGCTTGTTATCTTTACATCTTACTATTAACATGTAACACACTAACATCATGTATTCATCGTGTAACAGAGTCTAGATATTTTTCTTAAAAAAACAACTTATAAGAAGATTAAGAAGTGCATTGCTCATTGCTAATGAAGATGACACATAATGCACAACATTGTAAACTTTAATAACTACACACAAATTACAACTTATAGTGTACATTACATTTTACAAGTCTAAACTAGTCTCAAGGAAAAAATATTCCTGTATGATTCAAAGTGTACTCCCCAAAACTAAACTGTATTTTTACTCTATACATCAAAATGTAGCCTGGTTTGCCATTAGGTGCAGATTTGTTGGCTTCAGACTCTCTTTTCAAGCTTGGCCTTTAAATCATTTATAAATCGAGTCATATTTCTCTCTGATGAACCAATAGGAGTCATGGCATTCTCTAATGACTTCTTCAGCTCCTTGATTTTCTTTCTATATTCATCACCCAATTTTCCCCTCATCACACGGTCGATATTTTGTGAAATATCCTCCTTCGTAATCACCTTTTTTTGGCTCACATTAATCCCAATCTTCCAATCATCAACTACTAGTTTCCGATTGGTGAATTGATCAGTCAACAGAGGGAAGCACAATAATGGCACTTCACACCATATACTTTCTAGTATAGAATTCCATCCGCAATGCGTTAAGAACCCTCCGACGGCGGGGTGTGCCAGAATCGATCTTTGACTGCACCACGGTACGATGAGCGCACGGTCAGCAACCTCTTCCTTGAATCCAGCAGGTAGAGGATCAGCTTCATTGGAGCACACAATATCAGGCCGAAGCACCCAAATGAAGTTCACTTTGCTAAGTGAAAGCCCATCTGCAAAGTCTACAAGGTCTCTTTTCGTTAGATGAGCATAGCTACCAAACGACACAAACAACACCGAGGCGCGAGCTTTTGTTTCTAGCCACGGGGTGCATTCGGACTCGGACCATAGGCTGGTGGTCACGGAACTCTTGGTGAAATATTTAGGGAAAGTAGGTCCAATTGCATAATAAGCCATCTTGGCCTGTAGAGCTGATATGATTTCAGGTTCTAGTTCTTCCACCGTATTGCACAAAACAAAATCAGCCTTTTTCACATCATCGAAGCAATTGAAAATAATTTGATGGCACACTGATGATGTGCATGTTTCCTGAAGATACGACGTCATATCGGTCGTCTTGATAGCTTTGACACCTGGTATGTAATCGATGGGATCCTCCCGGCAATCTGACCATAGAATTTTTCATAAACAATTACCACTACAGTTGGTTGGTTTCATTGAAAACCTTAAGGTTTAGATTCTATCTATTAAATTTATGTTGCGTATGCTATAGTGAACAGCTCAATCATATCTTATACCAACTTTTACCTATGCCTATCTAATTATATAGTGAGCACAAACAACGTACCTTGAGACCCAAAATGGCCATTTAGCTTTAGAAGATCAATATGATAGTACAAGGTGAATACTAAAGCCGGTTCTGTCCAAAATGAAACATAGAGCAAACCAAACTTCTTAGCAATCTTTGATGGCCACACGAAGAATGTATCGGCAATCAAACAGTGAACAGCCTCTCCAGACGCAACAAGCTGCCCCACCAAGTCCTCTACATGGGCAGAGAACACATGCAACAAGGCGGCCATGAACTGGTCATGGTTCAACGACCGGTCGAATCCAAGTGGAAGCCCATCGGACACGGTCGTATACCGGATATCAAGGCCGGATTCACGCGACCTGGAGAAGATGTCAGGGTCGATGTTGGGTTGAGCCTTGGTGGTCTGATGGTGAATGGCGTGGGTGTTGACAAAGGTGATGGTGAATCCGAGGGATGCAAGCTTGATAGCAAGATGAACGGTGGGTATAACATGGCCTTGAAGAGGGTAAGCGACGAGGATCGCATGAGGCTTCTGGGATGTGTGATTAGTATCCATTGTTACGGAGGAAATGGAAAACGGATTATTTATTATGAGGACAGAAAGACAGATAAGGGTACTGGCATCGCCTGGCCGAGGTTTTTAGATCATTATCACTTGCTATTATTGATGTTGTAATGGCTAACCTGACGTTGCCTGAGGCTAATTCGATCATTATCACTTGTATTATTAATTATGTAGGCTGACGTTGCCTGGTTTTACGGGGCTTAGTAGCTATACGTAATCACGGTGGATCTAAAGTTTACTATAATTGTCGAAAGGTGAATCTTTCTTCTGGATTTAAGAGAGATAAAAGCAGAGAAGAGAAGAGGCGCTCAATGGATATGACATGACAAGATTGGGTAGCGAATTCATCATCCTATACATAAATATTTATATTAATTAGGAAGAGCTTACTCAATCAAACGGTGATGCAGTCAAAAAGCGACTTGCTTGCTTTCCCTTGTACTAAAAGAATGTAACACATGGCCTAGGTCTGATGATACGATCGATGTAGGTATCACTTTGATTAGTCGCAGTTTATTCTTTAGAAGCAGCCGCCTCGACGTTTACGTCAAATGCATGATATAAATTATCAAGCATAGGAAGGAACCAGAGCCATTGAAACTGTTTCAAGTACCGATCCGATTGAGTAGTATTAGGATTTTGATTTTGATGAACCTAAGGATATATATACTCATTTAAAGCACTTGTAAAAGAAAGTTTATTCACTTTGCAAATTGTCCAAATCTCAATTGGAGACAGTATCAATTGTAATGGATAGTTTAATTAGGTTGTCTTCTGTATCGGTCCTCCCTTGGTCTCCGAATCTCAAGTATATCGAACGGTATTTGCCTCGTACTGATGCGCTTTAAATTGCTGTCCTGATGACAATTGTAGTCGCAATACAATAATAATTCCAATTAGTATCGCGATTTGCTTTTATAATTGTGCATCTATTATTGGTAATTATTATAATCGTCGATAACCTTAATATAGCTCCCAAGTATCGCATTTAAAAACTCTTGCTAAAAGAGGTTGTAGTTTATGTATGGAGGAAAGGAGGGTCAAACCAATGAGAAGATTTTAAAGATCATGGCCGTCTCTTGAGCGGCGAGAAGCGTGGTAAGTGGTGACGCATTTTGTCGGCTGCGTCCTCTTTTTTCATCCCAATTCTCTTCTCCACCACTGCGCTTTTTTCTCTCTTCTCTCCGTTGAGATCCTCGCGAGGCTTCTCCTTTTGTCGCTCATTTCAAAGCCAGGTATCGATGCTTTAGGTTTTTTTTTTTTCTCCATATATTATGTGTTGTGTTTGTAAGGTTTTGATTGTTTGAATCAATAGGCCTGGTACTTCGTCTGAGATACTGTTGGGATTGGTTACATTTTGGCTCGCGAAGTTGATACCGATGACAAGAAATTGATGATCAACGTATTGGTTGTGCACTTCACGAAAAGCTCATCTCGCCCTCCATACAGTTCTTGGTTCTTCACGTTTGGCTCAAATTGCTTTTTCCCATCTGCAACACTTTTTTATTTACATAATTTATCTATCTGATTGCTGTATTTTCTGGAGTTATTGCATTGGAAATTGTTTAAGGTAGGAAGATGTTTATTTATTAGTTTGGATAATGAATAATGTTAGAGGCCATTCTTACGCTCTGCTGATTTTGTCCTTAGACCTTTTACAGGCATGCCAACAATATTGTGGAATTGCCTCGTCGGTTCTCATTCATTGATGTGCTTCTGTCATATTATCGTGGATTTGCGCAGTGGGTTCTCATTCAATGATGCGCTTCTGTCATATTATTGTGGAATTGCGTAGTGGGTTCTCATTCATTGATGCGCTTCTGTCATAGTATTATTTTGGAATTGCGTATTGGGTTCTCATTCATTGATGTGCTTGTATCATATTATTGCAGCATCTACTTATATACTTTTCCATGATATGGTACGTTTGCTTTTATTTCTTGCATTCTATCTTGGTCAAAATATTTCATCACTGCTTCATGGGTCGTTGACTACGATGGATTTTGATAATCTCACCTAGTTCACACGGGCATTATGATAAAAGCGTGGCATTATGGTTGACTTAAGGAGTCACTCTGATGTCCTATAACTTGTATCCAGGGCTGGCCCTGGGCAGGGCCAGCGGGGCACCCGCCCAGGGCCCTCTATGGCCCCCTCTCTAAACTAATTATTAATTAAAAAAAATTACAAAATAATAATAATAAATTAATTAAACTTTGAGAAAATTATAAATTAATATAATTTATGAGAAAGGGACTCATTTTTTAAAAAAATTTAATTTTTTTCTGGACCATAAAAGTATAATTTATGAAAAAGGGGACCATTTTAATTTTTT
>JAOTAW010000202.1:6539177-6552452 GCA_025629945.1 Erythroxylum savannarum | reverse complement strand
AAAGATTTACACTTAAGTAAAGCCCTCAGTAAGTAGTCGAGTGACAAGTATGAACGATAGTTAGTTATCTACTGTTCAGCAGTCCATAAGGTGGTATCTGCAGTTGCAATGAGTAATAATATTCAGTTGCTTAATCTGAGCTAGTATAGGCGTTCCTAACTAAAAACTTTCTGAATTACATGGAAGAGGAGCAAAAGTGCATGGGAGAGGACGACCAACTGAACCAGACGTGACAATCGAAAAGCGACGTTTCATGGTCTAGTAGACTCTCATGCACATGCACTGGTCTCCTAATTAAATCCCAAGTCAGTCCAACCATGAACATGTTTCTTCCTCACTCTATCGCACTCGGCCAGTGTAAGTACAAATTGTCCATTCTTATCCCACCCCCAAACCCTTTATCTGCAGCTATATAAATCCCTCGCTAGCACACTTAACAAGGCACACAACACACGACATCAACCAAAGAAAACACATCTACTTCGAATATGGCTAAGCTTGTGAGTAGCTGTAGGAAGAAGAATGGCATCATAAAGCTGAAGATTGTAGCTAAGAAGCTACAAAAGAGCCTTTTACTTGGAAGGAAACAAAGTTCCTACAATGAAAAAACTGACTCAACATATGTGCCTAAAGACGTTAAAGAAGGTCACTTTGCAGTGATAGCTGTGGACGGTGAGGAGCCTAAAAGATTTGTAGTTCCATTGAGTTACTTGACTCACCCTACGTTTTTGAGACTACTGGAGAAAGCTGCCGAGGAATATGGCTTCGATCGAGAGGGTGCATTGACCATTCCTTGCCGGCCGGCCGAACTGGAGAGGATACTTGCGGAGCGGTGGGAGGAAAGTGGTGGTGTTGAGGCCATCAACTGGGGTGCATGTAAACCTATGGTGCAAAGTTGTTGACGATGAAAACCATTAGCCACATGGAGTCTAAAACATGGAGTCTAACTTTTTGGATCAATTGTTTTTGCTTGTTCTAGTTCATGTACTTGACTAGAACTAGTAAATCTGCCAAAATATGCTTAGCTAATTGTCCTTTATATATACCCAATTATTTCCTAAATTTTAGACCAATTTGTATAACCAACCCACGTTATCTTGTCTATATATTTACGGCTAAAAAACTCAAGCGTTCACTTGATTCGGCTGGTAAAAACTTTGAACCGTTTAAATTTTTAGTTTAGTTTTAATTTTTTGATTTGATTAATTTTAATAACTTTTATTATTAAAAATCGATCAATTTATTAATTAATCGATCATTTTTCGTAGATTAATAATTTTTTATAAATAAAATAAATTAGTTAAAATCTCTTTTTTTTAATTTAACCTTAAATTTTTCAATAGATAAGGATAATCTCTTTCAATCGTATTTTAATATTAAATCTAATAATAATTGAACATTTAAAATTTTAAACCTCTTGTGTTTAACTTCAGTCTATTTTTTAAGACATTGGTATAAATTAAAGCAAGAAGTAATCTATGTTCTTTTTCTTCACAAAATTCAAGTCATTTTTACTTTCCATATGTTCCCTTTTACTTTAACTAGATAAAAAATGATGTAGCTATATAGTCCAAGAACTTAAGAAAACTAGATTATATATCCACAATATGGAGGGATTCCAGAAGGATTAATCGGTAAATGAACCATTTTCAAGACCTTTTTTCTTTCATTTGTGGAATTAGGAAATAGGAAAGAAGGGTCTTTTCAAAGGCCTTTTATGGTAGCTTATGTAGTTAATATGCTCTAGCTTATGTATTTAAATATACTTAATTAGCATGTCTACAAATACTCAAGTAGCAGGTTATAAAGTGAAGAAGTTACAATTCTGAAAATTAAGATTTGTTATTATATAAAAATTTTACGGTTCAATTTAAGGTAATATAACAGTCAATTCTCAATTAATTAGTAACTCTTTTACTAATAATTATTTTATGAACTCAGTTTATAAAAATTTTACTATACCCTTTTAGTCACGTAATGAAAATATTCATTTCTGCCGGTAAAATATAGTAGCAAGCCAGCCATTACCTGGCTGAGAATATTCACAGTCCAGACTAAGGATTAAAAAAATTCAAAATTATATGTAAAAGTAAGAAGAAGAATAGTAAATAGGAACTATGGGAAAAAAAATCTTTTTGCAAAAGAAATTACAATTCTAGTTTTCGTTAATTAATTAAAGAAATAACAAAAATTAAAATAATTATAAACTGCAATTTCTTGGTTATATAACGTCTCGAAGTACAAGTACAGTCACCCATGTCTGTCTACGAGAAAACAAGTCGACAGATGAGGGGCTACAGAGAAGTGGCTCAAATCATTATCACATATTCATTTAAATGACATTTCAATTTGCAACTTGAAGATGTTGAATTAACAAATCTATTGAACTTTTTCCAGAAAAAGAACAGTTTTGGACCCATCGAAACCTAGAAGCCAAAATCAGTGGGGTGTTCTGAATATTAATATCCGTCGTGCAACTTGCGATGGATCGATTATACCTAAACCAACTTAGTTTACTCATTGTATGATTTGTCATGATAGATGTATGTCAAGCAAAGCACCCTGAAATGTGGGATCCACATATACGTGTTCCTCTCTTTATCAGAATTCTTAATTGATATGTTCGATCTCGTGGCTATATAATAATTAACCATGTGATATATTGGCTACATATATTCATAAATATCACTGAGATAGCCTGTGAGAAGTGAAACGACGTGTACAAGCTTATTTCCAAGTACCAATTGAGCAGGGATATACTATAATTCTGTGCAAAAGAGGAAAGATATTTATGTGTTTTCTTGACTAGTTTAGTCACGCGTTTTTATGATGTGCTTTTTTTCAATTAAAACGAGAGAGCTAAGGGTGACAAGACAAGGCAAGAGACTTACCCGGTCCTGGAACGGGATTGTTCGAAGCAGGACTACGCAACCCATCCTCGATATAAAGGAGGTTGGAAATTAACACGCCCCAGTGATACTCATATTCTTTTATGAGTTGCTTTATACTCGTATTCTTGTGTTGCATATTATAATTGCAATCCCTTTATAAGCTTTAATGAATTATTAGCAATTTGGAAGCCAGCAAGGTTCAGGGTTAAAAGAATCAATTATGACTCCAATGTAAAGTTACCATGCCAATCCCATTACTAGCCAATAGAATAATGATTTTACACATGGCAAAGATCACCCAAGTTGACAAGTGCTACTTTTGGCTCTTTTGAGTGATATGGATGCACCTAGTTAAGACTAGGTTTCCTTGCACTTGATCTCATCTTTGCATCGAATAACACTACACGCTTTCCTTCAACATAGTGCTCCTTGCTTCATATAGAAGCATTACGAACAGTTAATATTCAATCCCTATAGATGAGGCAGTCAAAGCAATGCCACAGTAAAACCACAAACTATAGGAAGTAGACAAAAGTTTCCGATAAGTATAATCATTGCACTAATGATAGAATGTTCACGCCATGCTTACCTCTAAATTACGCGAACACCGCCAGCAATCTCCTGGGTATGCAAATAATAAATTTTAATAATAGCATAGTTATAACAATATCGCCTAAAAGTTGAACAGAGAGTACATAGTGATATCGGCTGAAAACAAGAAGCAAGCCTTGTATCACCCTTAGGATGGCATGGCATAGCCTCAACCTTAAAGTTAAGGGTGAGGTTCAAACGAGGAAAGGCTTACAGTATCAGCTGAAAACAAGAAGCAAGCCTTGTATCAACCACCTCTGTTCTTTTAACACCCAGCGTTGTCACAGGGGTGTAACCATCCATAGGTGTCAATATTGTGCCCAGCCAACATTCCCTATCAGCTCCCTAAAATTCTTAGCTATCCGCCTATCACAGTCAAACACAATGGAGGCACTCGTAATAGGGAAACAATGCATCCAATGGATAGTTTACTAAGCAAACCCAGATTTTTGTTTCAGGTGTTCCTTGAAGTCCATAATACCGCCCTCCCAACGGGTAACAGCTTGGTTCTCACACACCCAAATCTCCTCAGCAACCTGGTTTATGAGCCTGAAATCATGGCTAACAAGAACCATACCACCATCCCACTCATTCAACGCCTCTGCCAATGAGTCAATGGTTTCAATATCCAGATGGTTAGTTGGCTCGTCTAGAAGTAGCATTTGTGGCTGCCTGAATGCTAGCCAAGCAAAAATCACCCTGCTCCTCTGGCCATCTGACAAATTCATCATAGGCATTACCTGGGCTTTGCCAGATAGCCCAAACTTCCCAATTGCTGCTCTCATCCTTTCTTCCTCATTCCCTGGATACTCTTTTATCATAAACTGCAGAGCAGACAGGGATAAGTCAAGTTTCTCAGCCAAATGCTGGTGAAACTGTGCAATCCTCAGGTGGTTGTGACGCCGAACCATGCCATCAATCGGAGCTAAATCCCCTGTCATAAGCTTTAATAAAGTACTTTTACCAGCACCATTGGGGCCAACTAGTGCAATCCTAGAGTCAAGATCAACCCCAAAGTCAAGATTCTTATATATAAGATTATCAGGCGTATAGCCAAATGTAACTTCCACAAACTGAAGCACTGGCGGTGGGAGTTTCCCTACATCTACAAATCGGAAAACCAGAACCTTGTCTCTGGCCACCTTCTCTGTCAGCCCACCCCTCTCCATTTTTGCAAGAGTTTTCTCTTTGCTCTGGGCCTGGCGAGCCAATTTTGCTGATCCATGCCCAAAACGAGCAATATACTCCTTCATTGAAGAAATCTGCTCCTGCTCCCACTTGTATTGCTTCATCTGATTCTCTTCCAGTTCAGCACGAGTCTGAACATATTGATCGTAGTTACCTGTGTAGTACATCAACTTCTTGTTTTGCATGTGTATGATATTTGTGCAGACACCATTCAAGAAATCCTGTGAGTGTGAAACCACAACTAGAATGCGGTCCATTTTCTTCATGGTTTCCTCCAACCAAACACATGCTTCTAAATCTGTAATCCAAAAAATGAATTAATTGTTAGCTTCACAGTAATTATGCACAGAAAGATTCCCCTCTCACCAAAAAAATAAAATATAATTGGAGATTAAATCGATTCACTAGAGGCACAAAAAACAGAAAAATATAGAAAACAGTAAACTTTTCACAGACGATGATTAACAAACACCAAAATACTCTCAAAAGAGAACAATAACTCCCAGTGGAGAAGATTGACAAAAAAGTATATCAAATGAAAACATTTCAAGATGATAAATAAGCTAGGTATCAAGGGGGAAACTTGTACTTTCTCTTCAACCATTGCAGTTGCAATTAAGTAAAAACAAAGTCACAAGAACTCCCAGACAAAGATCGCACACATGGTGCCAACTAATACCACCAATTACCTAAGACTATATTTTCAGATGATAAACAAGGCATCAAGATGGAAACTTGTACTTTCTCTTCGACCGTGGCAACTGCATCAGAAAAAACAAAGCCACAAGCGCTCACGGACTGAATAAATAACACCACCAGTTACCTAATCACTATGTTTTCAAGATGATAAGTTGGGCCTCAAGATGGAAACATTTACTTTCTCACCAATTACCTAAGTACTTTGTTTTCAAGATGATAAATAAGTTAGGCCTCAATATGGAAACTTTTACTTTCTCTCCAGCCGTGGCAATTGCAATTCAGAAAAAAAAAAAAAGTCAAAACAACGTACACGTGGTGGCAAATAATACCACCAATTACCTAAGTCCTATGTTTCAAGATGATAAATAACTTAGGCCCCAACATGGAAACTTTTACCTTCTCTCCAACCATGGCAATTGCAATTCAGCAAAAACTAAGTCAAAAGCACCCATGGACAAAAGAACACACACGTGGAGGCAAATAATACACCAATTACCTAAGTACTATGTTTTCAAGATGATAAACAAGTTAGGCCTCAAGATGGAAACTTTTACTTGCTCTTCAACTGTGGCAATTGCAATTCATTGAAAACAAAGTCACACACAGACAAAAGAACACACACGTTGTGGCAAATAATATCATCAATTACCTAAGCACTATGTTTTCAAGATGATATATAAGTTAGGCATTAAGATGAAAAGTTTTACTTTTATCTTCAACCACAGCAATTGCAGTTCAGTAAAAACAAAGTCAGAAGCATTTACGGACCAAAGAACATACGAATGGCAGCAACTAATACCACCATTTACCTAAGTACTATGTTTTCAAGATGATAATTAAGTTAGGCATCAAGATGAAAACTTTTACTTTCTCTTCAAACGTGGCAATTGCAGTTCCAAAAAAACAAAGTCATACTCATGGACAAAATAACACACACGATATGGCAAATAATACCACCAGTTACCTAATACTAGGGACAAAGATTTCAGGAATGACATCCCAAGAGTTTTCTAAGGAAAAAGATTAAAACAAGTCAAAACAAACAGTGATTCAAAGTTTCAATTTCATGAGCAAAGTCAGGATCTAAGAGACTAACCAAGGTGATTAGTCGGTTCATCCAGTAAGAGGATAGTAGGACTAATGAACAAAGCTCGAGCCAATGCAATCCTCATTCTCCAGCCACCAGAAAAATCTGTCGTCTTCTTCGCCTGCATCTGCTTGTTAAAACCCAAACCATACAAGATTTCAGCAGCACGTTTCTCTGCAGTTGATGCATCCATTGCCTCCAAACGCTCATAGATAAGGTCAAGCCTATCTCCACCACCATCCTCCTGCAATCGTACCACAATGAATACAGTAAGAGAAAGGAATAACATCATATTACAAGCTCTTCATGAACCACAACATCGAGTCACTTGGACATACCTGACCAGCTAAAGCCTCAGCTTCTTTCTCCAATTTCAACCTCTCTTCATCACAACTAATGACAGCCTCAAGTGCAGACATCTCAGAAGCTTCAATCTCCCTAGTGAGATGATAAATATCCATATTCTCAGGAATTGGAAGTTCTCGGCATCCAATTGCAGCTAGAAGTGTTGATTTTCCACATCCATTTAATCCAAGCAATCCATATCGTCTGCGTGAATAAGATAATCAAGAGAACAAAATTTGAGCATAGTCCTTAATAACTGTCGCGAAAATTGTTGAAATGGGTGGATAAATTGTCAAACCTTCCGTAATTGAGCTCTAACATCGAATCAACAATGAGATCATGTCCATGAAAAGTAACAGATAATGACTCAATCTGGGAAAAATTTGAAAAGAAGAAAGTTCAAACAAGTTAATCTCATCAACATCACTACAATTCGATTTCAAAAAAAAAATTTCAAGCACAAAATCAGCGTAAGAATTCCCACATCTACATATCACCTGATCCATAAAGCCCATAAAAAGTCAAATAAAAATATCAGATATAGACAAAACGAGTGAAAGAAACTTACGCGAATATCTCTGGAAAGAGGATGGGAACAAAGAACGCCGGTACAGGTCCGATCCGATATCTGAAGACTCTCAACTCCATCCGACAACTTATCCACGCTACTTCCGTTCTGAACAGCCGTCATGGACTTTGATGACGCCGACGCCGACGCCGACGCCGCTTTACCGCCTCTCTTGGCAGCGGCAGCCGCCTTCTTCTGCGCTGCCTTCTTCTTGCTTGCGTCCGACACCATCCTCACAAACCAAAATATCTAAAACCAAATCAAAAAAAGGAAAAAATATCAGATAAAGTGTTGATAATCTCATAATAACAACTTGAGAACGTCATGTATACAAAATAAAGAGAAAAGGAAAGAAACAAACCTCGAAGAAGAAGAGGAGGTTAGAGGAAGAAAGCAGACGGTGGATCTAGGGTTTCTCAGTATTTGTGTCCTGTTAGTTATAAGGAAGGACGACTAAGAAGGGACGACTATTACTAGTATGAATACCAATGTGTCCGCCGTGGCACAGGAGAGAGAGAGAGATAGCCAGGTAGGATTTTATTTAGAGAAAATTAGTATGACACGTGTACGGTTCTTATAATATTCAAACTCCAATCCTCGTTTTCTCTTCCTATTATGTAGTAACGCACTTCTGCTGGGGTCTAGTGATTGACGGTCCGACATGTACCTGGGCGGTGGCTGCATTTAGAACTTGGGCTCTGGTCCGTGGCTCTTTTTAACTTCTTAGGACCACCCGCAATACCAAGTCGCTCACCCTCAACGACCCCCGTAGGAGAACCGTGCTGCTACTAGTGTCTTCACAGATAAGAGTGTAACTGGCGGGGCTTGATTTCCAGATTAGCCAATGGAAAATAAAGCCCAAGACACAGCTTTAGGGCTTATTTATAAGTTTATGCATACATAGAATGGCTTTGGGCCTCCTCATCTTCATCTTTAGAGCTCCAATGCGAGGCTCTAAATGGCTTTGGGCCTCCTCTTCTACATCTTTAGAGCTCCAGTGCGAGGCTCTACATACTTTTGGGACCATTTACCAACTTTGCAAGCCGAAAACATGAGCTAGTTTATTTTTCATTTTCTACCAACTTACTTCCAGCTTGAGGAAGATATTACACGAATTTGATAATAATGATCATTTGGCTCTTTGGTTTCATCATCCTCGGTGATTTCCTAGTATAAAAGAGAAATGGAACAAGTACTTGTTGTAGAGCTTATGACATTTTCTCGTCACGTTCCATCTTATCTTATACATATTCAATATAAGGATTCTATATTAATATTATGAATGTATAAATTTGGTAATTTATAGGAATTTTCTTAGAAGTTACTCTACTGATTAAAAACTAATATACAGCTAGACCATGATAAAATTACCATTAACGTTATCATTAAAGCAAGCGAAAAATTTTTATGCTGATCAATCTGTCAACCCTTGATAACTAATTCTCATAAGGCTTTGTATAGATTTGCATAAAAAATTTAGTCGCTTGTTATGATTTTATGCAACTATTATCAATAGTAATAATCTTTTATAAATGTAAAGTTATTATTTATTTATCTTCTATATTCATGTAATTAATTGCCATTAATAGCATAAATGTATACTTATACATGAGAACATTAACCATTTAGTTGAAATTAAATCAGATTACTAATTCCATACTAAGAAAAAGATCGAAACAATTTAAATATTTATAAAATATCGAAACAATTTTGAAACTAAAAATTTGTAAATATAAAGTATGATTTAAAAAAAGAAAAAAAAAACTTAACTAATTAGAGATGCAAAACATTGGCAGTGTTATCTATCGTAATATTCAATCTTTACACTTACACAATATAGATGTTTTTTTTTAGAGAAGTTAAAAAGAAAATTTTATACATTAATTTAGGAGTTACAACGTACAAAGAGACCGGAGAGTTAAGAGAGGACAAAACGATGTCGTTAAACATACATTAGTCCTCCACCTAAATTGTCATGGTTTAACCAAAATACAGTGATGCCACATCGATAAATGACACTCTAGGCATTTCCACCGAGTTTCGCACATCATGCATGACTCCTCTTATTGTTTTCTTGAGAGATGAGTATCGCAGCCCGCAGAGATGACACTTTTCTTCATGGACATCTCCAGGTATGAATTTCTCCCCTCCGTTGAGCTTACAGATGCTATCCTTTCGTTTCCATTTATTGAGTCCGACTATATCCTCCAATCGATTATCATCTGTGATGATGCGTTAATTTTTCTTTTGTGATATTGAAAGAAAGAGAAATATAGATTTAAAACTTTTAAAAAAATTTCCAGTTGCATTTCACATAACATGTTGGAAGCAAATATAATTATTTAAGTTTCACAAAAGTTTAAGAAAATTATAAAATATGTCTATAGCTATTTTATTTTATAAATTACATATGATTGAATTATTTAAACGTTAGAAGTTAGCCAAAAAAATTTATAATGCACCCCCTTCTCTCCAACATGTTCCAATCAACTCAAATTTGACAAAGATTTTTGTTTTTATGTGGAAAATCAATTTTAGTGTAAAGTTGAAAGTCATATGAAATAATAATGAACCAGAATTTTCTATGATTAAGTTTTATGCTTGTTATGACATATTATACCAATAAGCTTATGAGAAGAATATGCAATTCATACAGTTTGGCTGATAAGTAAATTACCTTCTTTAAATTAACCTAAATAGTACGATTTACACTACTCTTTAATAAAAAAAAAACTTCGTTTCTCAATGATTTAAGTTTTGTTATAATTTATGTTTTGTATTCATTTTAGCTAATCATATTATTTATATTAGACTGACCATGTTCTATTAAGCCGAGTATTGGTCTTTCAAACAAGCACATAGTCATTAATTAATGGTGATAGAATGAGGCTGATCTGTTAGATGTGTAACTTTACAAAAAGATAAAAGATCACTGTAAGGCCCCAACATATACCATGGAAATATTATAGCATGTCTATGGTGTATTAAGAAGTGAACATAACGAATTAAGTGCATCAAAGTATAGTAAGAGATATAATGATGCTTAATGTAAAAGACAGGGGTAAGTTGGTAATTTCTTCATTTACGCATGGACATGAATAATTATATTTGGGTTATGGACTAGAATGAAATCAATTGATGAGATTATATGCCAATGTGGGAATTAAAGGAAGAAGAAGGATGAATGTGCAATTTTCCTAAAGTCAACTCATAGACTAATTGGATTAAAGCATGTGTGACTAGTAAGATTGAAGCATGTGTGACTAATAAAATTAAAGCATGTGTGTCCAATAGAATTGTAACACATGGTCCAATAGGATTGTAACACATGGTCCAATAGCATTGTAACATATGGTCCAATGGGACTGAAACACGTGTCTAAGATTAGAAAATTCATAGGGGAGTAGAAGAGAGGGGAGGGGGCGTATATGTAGGGAAAAATTTTCTCATCTCATCTCCTCTCCATTCCATCTCCTTAATCACACCATTTTGCATAAGAAATCAAGCTAATACTAGGTGAAAATTAAGTTGGTGAATTAAGCACAACCAAAGGGGGAAGAGAAGGAAGAGTACAAAAGAAGAGCTAATTGGCAAATTTTAAGGTTTAAGACTACACTTAGTCTAATTTCTCTTCGTGTGTATGTTTGAATGGATACAAAGATTCATTTGGATGTGGAATGGTTGCTAGGGTGATGCTTTGGTGTTACCTTGCATAGAATTGGTTGAACATGACAAGAGAGTATCCTGTAGTGGAATTTTGTCTAGGTTTGTTGAACCAGTCACATTGTTTGGATCATAACTCAGTATAAAGACCTCTAAATTGGGTGATTTTAGTTTCATATGAAACATAAGACACAGAAATAGAAATCTCTAGAAGAGACTCTGACTTAATTCTAACTTTATGACAATGGAAATTGAGATCGAAAATGGTGACCTGATATTGCCCCTATTTTAGAGTAGCTTGTAATATTTGATCTATATCTTATGATTTAGAAGTCCAAATGGCTTAATCTTTAGTTCTTTGGAATCTAGAGACATAGGAAAACAAATCTCCATAAGATATCAAAACCTAATTCGAGCGTTTTCTATGTAAAAATTTTGGAAAAGTGGAAGTATGAATTCTAGGCAAGGGACACGGCGAGAAGGAAATTGCACTATTTTGAATTTGTTTTCATTTCCTTTTTGAATGTGTATGAAACTTTTCAAACACCTAGAAATAAATGAAATAGGGCTTACCTTGTGTGAATTGGGTGATTGAACATTGGAATTTAAGATTGAGCATAATGCATACTAAAGAAAATTTACATGTATATAAATAATTTGTACGCATATTTATCGTTCATATGTGTATGGTATGATTATACAAGTGTGTTTTTGATACCCTTCTAATGGTGGTAAGTTATGACTGGCATGTATGAACGTAAATACAGATTTTATGACTTGAAAAGTGTATCATATGATTTGTCAATATATGAATTGTGAAATTGACAAATGATTAAAGGAAATGTTATAATGCTTGCACTATTGTCTTGGTGGTAGATAGATAGGCATGTCTATATATCTATAGGGTTACAGTGTAGCTACCATAGTTTAACACCAATGATTTCTTCATTTCGAGATTATAACGTCTCCACAGTTTGGTACCTTTAGGTATTCACAGTTTGATGCCTTTGGGTATCCACAATTTGATACCTTTGAGTATCCACAGTTTTGATATATTTGGACATCCACAGCTTTCATTATCTACACCTACAGGAATGTGTATGCCTAACACAAAAAGTAAAGTAAATATTTATAAATAAGAAATACAACATGACAACATAATAATTGGTACTGATGAGCATTTGCATTTGTATTGATAATTTATATCAATGAGCATTGAATATCAATGTTTGGTTCATTAATGTGAATTTACAATATATGAATAACATATTGAAGCATGTTTGTATTATGTTCTTTGTTTACGTATTCCATCACTATTTATATGACTTGTGATGTTTATCAATGTGTGTGCATGGCGGATGACTGTTGTGAGTGGTCATCCAAACTAAGTGTTTCCCCACTAAGCTTTCAAGCCTAATATGGGTGTTAATCCGTGTAGGTCCAAGTAATAGGAGTAAGGCACAAGGATCATCTGCAAGGACCAAGGCCAACCATTAGAAGTAAAAGTACCTTTGGATGTATCTATTGAATAAAGAATGGTTATATATGTAACAAAGGAAATTGTAGTTTCTTAACAGTTTGTAATTAAGAATTTAAGTTGTGTGTAATATCTCTTTTGGATTACCATATTAATGTAATGATGTAATACTACTTTTAAATGATATTGTTAAGGGATAATAAATTTTGTAATATGTATATGTGTAGCATTGAATAGAAACTTGTGTGATGACAGTTCCTATGAATGAATAGAAATGTGTATCATGACTGTTTGTACAAGAATTTGGGTGTCATATGTGTGGGTAATTGTAGGTTCCGTATAGGGGGTGTTACAGTCACAAATAAAATTGTAAGAGATAAGTTGGGGACATCTAACATTGATAGTAAAATGAGAGATACAAAGCTTAGGTGATTCAGACATATTAAAAGGAGACATCTTAATGTCACAGTGAGAAATGCCAAAAGATTGTACTTAAAAACTATAACTAAAGAAAAGAAGACCCAATAAGAATTAAGGGGAGGTGCTCACAAACAATATGGCCTTATTGGAGCTTATTAACCATTTTGAAAAACTTTCTTTCTTGTTGATCTATCAAAGATAGTCTTTCTGTTAACTAGGAGTAAGATTGCATATTTCTGAACCTCTCTAAATCATATATCTCAGTAAGATTCTACTGAGATGTTTTTTTATATTCACTTTATCTAATAACATAACCAAGTTTAGTTCAAAAGTCAAAAATTGCATT
>JAOTAW010000202.1:6266939-6283857 GCA_025629945.1 Erythroxylum savannarum | reverse complement strand
TAAGTTTGGAAATCAGAATTATCTTTCTCCTTGCTAGAGCTCACATCCTTGCTCTTGGAAGACTCAAATTTAGGCTTGTTATCACTCTTAGAATTATAGCCTACCTTCTCCTCCTTTTTGTTACAATTTGATTTCCAAGGGAAACTAGCACTCGAATTCTACCCAACAAGCATGGAACCATTCCTTTTAAGTTGCTTCTCCACCTTCATGGCCATATGAACCATGTCCTCAAGCTCTATATAATGCTGCAACTTAACAACATTAGTTATGTCCCTATTCAACTTATGTAAAAATCGTGCCATGTCCTTTTCAACATTTGCTCTAGTCTCAATCTCTTTATGATAATCCTCAACACTTTTGTTACCTTAAGTGAATCCTTGTAATTTTTGATATAATTCCCTATAGTAATGTTTGGGAATGAATCTCTTTCTCATGATAGTCTTCATTTCTGCCCATGTATGAATAGGTCTCTCATGGTTTCTTCTTCTAGCTGAAACGATTTGATCCCACCAAATAATTGTATAGTTGGTGAATTCAACAGATGCAAGCTTGACTTTCTTCTCTTCAGAATAGTTATGACAATCAAAGACAAACTCCATTTTCTTTTCCCACTCTAAATAGGCTTCAGGATCATTCTTCCCTTGAAATGATGGAATGTTCCTCTTGATGCTTCCCAAGTCACCGTCATATGCATCATGTCTTCCACCAAATCTCCTTCCATCTCTATTATTGTTAAATCTATCCAATAAGTCACCATCATCAAAATCATCATCATCCCCTTTATTATCATCATAAGACTCATTGTCATCATTCCTCTCTCACCTTTTAGCATTAGGAACATCATGAACTCTCCCTCTATGAAAATCTGCAATTTCAGCATCTTGTCTATCCATTCTATCCCTTATCTCTCCAAACATGGTAGTAATGTGCTCAAATTTTTGTTTAATTGCTTTGAGCATGAAGTTTTCACTATTGTCTCCTTCACTAAGAACACCCTTATCCTTAGATGTCATGGTTGTAAATCTGTAAGAAAAATTAGAAAATACCTCACCATCACTCCCTCACGTGTTTCCCTCAAATTAGTGTTACTCAACACTTATATTTTCTCTCTTAAATTTGCTTTTATTATAATGATCTCACCTCCTACCTTTCACCACTCAAACTCACTCTTTAGGCTCTTTAAAGAACTAACCAAACAAAACCAAGATAATTTAACCTGAAGTGACAAACTCACAAGAATGTAATAAATCGACAGATTTAGAATGTTGATAAGTACTTAGAAAATACAGTAGGAATGGCAAACCAATAGGTGTTCACTTGATAAAATAGTGACTATTGTGCTAAAGAAACAAAAGAACTAGTCTGGTTGCATTTGTAATAAGAAACACAAAAAGATAATCTGATCAAATAGTGTTCAAGTTTTAGCAAGGCTGACCAGATTCTGATTTGCGCCTTTCTTTCTTTCTCTTTTTTTTTTTTTCCTACAAATCAGAATATAATAACTTTAGTAGGAATCTACATAATGTTACCCAAAAATTTGAGCACAACAATCAGATGTTAGAATGAGCTAGAGCACAAATAAACACTTAAGGATATGAAGAGTCACAAACAAATAAAAAACATAAATGGAGAATCTGCCCAGAAAATGAATCTCACCAGAAAATACAAAATTAACAATGGGAAAAATAAAAGACACAAAAGAACAAGAACACAATCTGCAAAATCTACCCAGAAAAATGAATCTAAGCAAAAAATAAAGAACTAACAATGGGAAAACGAAAAGACATAAAAGAACAAGAACATAATCTGCATAATCTGCCCAAAAAATGAATCTAAACAGAAAATAAAGAACTACCAATGGGAAAACAAAAAGACATAAAAGAATAAGAACACAATCTGCAGAATTGTTTTTTTAATAGATAAGAAGAAAAGAATGAATCCAACCTGATTTAGAGGCTAAAGCTCTGATATCAGCTGATGCAAACCCCAAAATGACTAAATTTGGACAACCACAAAGCAAGACAGATTCCACCTCCAAGAAAGCTAAATCAGGTCATAACAAACACAAACAAAGGATAAAAAGAAGGATATGGATGCCACACTCCATAATAGATGAGAAGAGGGAGTGATAAGTCAGGTTTGAACGCCACAAGATTGAATCAATCTTGATAAGTTATGCAGTTCAATGAAGAATCCAAGAGAAGTTTCTCTCAATTCTCATATAAAGATGTCAAAATTTGTTTCTAAATACATAAGATGTATATTTATATGCCCTAGGTCTAAACCTAACAAAAGAAGTGAAAACAAGTCTATTTGGTATGCCATTAGCCCAAAATTCGTAATACCCAACCTTAGTGGGCTAATAAGCCCATTTAAGACCCAACTGACTCTAATATATGCCCACTAAGTACTTGGACCACATTAATAATACTTGGGCTGTATGTTCCACCTTCAAGGCTTCTCTTTTAGCCCAAAATAACTCGTTTGGTGTAAAATATTTGAATCAACCAATTAAGTGCTTCCTTCATCTTCGTAGCCCTTGACCTTATAATTGGACCATCTGGGATGTGCAAAGGGTCTTTAATAATTGTCAGCATATTGGCTCCTTGGTTCTCATCAAAAGGTGTGTTCTCTTTAGATGTAATCAAAGAGAGTATGTTTAATGAAGAAATCAAAAGAAAAATGATGGAAGTTGATAATGTGCAGGCTTTCATGGTAGAAATTAGGGGAAGGAACAACAACAGGGGTTCCAAAGGGCATGGCAAGTCTAAAAACCGACCAAAGTTTTGACAAAGACATGAAGATATGCCACTGTTATGAAAAGTCATGGCATATTAAGAGATTTTGTTATAAGTGGAAATATGACATGAAAAGCAAGATCATCAGAATCATAGAGATGATAAGAAAATAACCACAACAACTTAAAGCATGGATGACGAGATGTCTCTAGTTTGTGTGATAAGTGAATGCTTTCATGTTAGTAATTCAGGTTCTGAGTGGCTGATTAACATGACAACTTGTTATCATTATGTTCCTAAGGTGAAGTACTTCTCAAACTATAAGAGCGAAGACTTTGGCAGAATAAAAATAAGAAATCAAAGCTCCACTATGATTGTTAGTATAGGTGATGTTTGAGTTCAGACAGACATCGAATGATTACTGACCTTAAGAAATGTACGACACATCCCTATTCTAAGGCTAAATCTATTATTAGCTATGTATTATATTATAAAGGATTTTAGCACACTTTCAAGGATTTGGAGTGGAAACTGTCTACGGGAGCAATGACTGTTGCTCGAGGAGGGTTATGTTGCAGATTGTATAAGACAGACTTAAAGGTGTATAGTGGTGGAGAAGTACATTAGCTGAAAATGTAACTTCTCTAAATTTATGGCATCAATGATTGGGACACATGAGCTAAAAGGGATTAAAGTTGTTGACTGGAAAATCCCTTATCCCAGTTAAGAACATATTATGGCTTAATCCTTATGATCATTGTTTAGTTGGAAAGTAATATATAGTATCTTTCAAGAGAAGATCTACAAGGAAGTGGGAGATATTAGAGTTAATACATTTAGATGTCTATGACCCTCTTGAGGAGGAGTCACTAGGAGGTAACAAATATTTTGTTACATTTATATATGATGCTTTAAGGAAGACTTGAGTGTACATGTTAAACTTAAAGAGTTAAGCATCCGAACTTTTCATAAGTTTCATGTCATGGTAGAAAGGGAAGTTGAAGTACCTGCAAATAGATAATTGTGGTAAGCATACTTCTAAGGTGTTTGAAGATTACTGTACATCACATGACATTAGACATGAAAAGACAGAACTAGGTACTCAATAACATAATTATGTTGTTGAGAGGATGAATAGAGCAAGTGCATAGAAGGTTTATTGTATGCTCAAAATATCTATACGTTAAAGACATTTTTGGGTGAAGAAGTCTAAATGGTAATCTACTTGCTTAATCGAGCCTCCTCAGTTTTATTAGATTTTGAAATTCCCGAAAGAGCATGGACTAGTAAAAATCTCACAAATCATCATCTGAGGGTTTTTGCCTACAATGTATTTAGACACATACCTCAGGATCAGAGAGAGAAACTTGACTCAAAGGCGATACCTTGCATCTTTGTTATATATGGCGGTGATCAGTTTTACTTTAGACTCTATAACCCAGAGAAACAAAAGTGGATAGGAGTAGGGATGTGATATTCTAGGGCCATGAGAGAGGTGTTGATCTTTGAGAGGAGATAATTCATCACATAATAACAATTATATGGCATTGTTAATTATTCGCTAATTTCTTCAACCACTGAGTAGTTACAGGTGAAGGAGATGAAGTACGTCACCAAAAACTTGTTAATGATGATCAAATATAGCATGGTAATGATGAGCTACATGAACAACAACTGGATAATACTAAAGATGATGTTGTTGAGGATAATGGGCAGGGGAGCAACTAGATTCAACAACTAGTGATATACAACTTTGAAGGTTGACAAGAGAGAAAAGGTCTTCTACAAGGCATCCAAGTTCAAAATACTTGTTAGTTATTGCTGAGGGCGAGCTTGAGAATGTGCAAGAGGTTGCACCTTATGAAGAAAAAGGTCTCTGTCTTCCAACTATGAAGGAAGAGATAAATTCTCTAAAGAAGAATGATATATATAAACTTGTGAAGTTTCCAAAAGGTAAAAAGGCACTGAAGAATAAGTAAATGTTCAAGATAAAGAAAGATGGTGGCAAGCTGGTAAAGCATAAGGCTAGTGGTGAAAGGGTTCAGTTAAAAAAAAGATATAGATTTTGATGAAGTATTCTCAACAGTGATCAAAATGACCTCAATTGGAGCAATTTTGGGTTTGACTGTCTGTTTAGATCTTGAACTTGAACTTGAACAATAAGATGTTAAAAATAGCCTTCTTGCATGGATATTTGAAAAAGGAGATATGCATGGAGCAGCTAGGAGGTTTCAAAGCTAAAGGCAAGGAAAATCTGGTCTACAAGTTGAAGAAAAACCTATATAGGTTAAAACAATCTCTAAGGCAGTAGTACCAAAAGTTCAATTCTTTTATGGCAGGTCATGTTTATAAATGAACTTATATCGATGCTTGTGTGTATTTCAAGAAGTTCATAGGTGAGAATTTCATCATTCTTCATCATTCTTCTTCTATATAATGATGATATGCTAATTGTGTGTAAAGATGTTAAAAGAATCCAAAAGTTGAAGGAGGATTTGTCTAAATATTTTGATATGAAAGATTCAGGACCTGTAAAGTATATTTTAGGTATAAAGATAACTTAGGCAAGAAGAGGGGGAGATTGTGGTTGTCTTATAAGAAATATATTGAACAGGTGCTAGAAAGGTTCAATATGAAGCATGTCAAGCTAGTTAGCATGCCACTGATACCTCACTTTAAGCCGAGTAAGCGTGCATGTCCCTTAATAGAAAAAGAGAAAGATGGTATGTCCTTTGCTCCAACTCATCTGTAGTGGGGTCTTTGATGTATTCAATGGCTTGCACAAGGTCAGACGTTGCACAGGTTGTTAGGATAGTGAGCAAATTCTTATCAATTCTTAGGAAGGTTCGATTTGGGAAGTAGTAAAATAGATTCTGAGATACTTGAGAGGCACGTCAAAATGGAGTTTGTGTTTTGGTGATGGTGAGCTAACTTTAAAAGGTTTTACAGATGTAGATATAACTGGAGGTCTTGATGGAGGAAAATTTATTTTAGGTTTTCTATTTATATTTGTAAGGGAAGCCATCTCATGACAATCTAAGCTTAAAAAATGTATGGCTTATTTACGATTGCAGCAGAGTATGTAGTTACAGTGGAAGCTTGTAAAGGAGATGCTCTAACTAAAAATGTTACTTCAAGAGTTAGATGTGAAGCAAGAAGACTACATAGTATTTTATGATAGTCAAACGGCTATTGAATTGAGCAAAAATACAATGTATCATTTCTTACACAAAGAATATAGATGTCAGATATCTTTGGTTAAGGTCTGTGATTGAGGAGCAACAATTGAAGTTGAAGAAGATTCATACAAACTTGAATGGTGTTGATATGTTGACTAAAGTTGTTCCTAAAAGCAAACATAAGCTATGTAGTAAGCTTGTCAGGATGTTTCTTAAGTAGATGTTAGAGAATAATATCTTATTTTGACACTTTTGGTGATCAGAAATGCCTTTTGTAATTTGTAGAGATGATGAACAAATGAAGACAATATGGGTGAAGCTCTTTTGTGTGGGGATACGATCATGTAAGGTGCTACACATCGGTGTCCTTAACTCACATAATTGTGTAAGCAACACACCCGTATTGTTTACTTACATAGCCATGTGGATTGATCATATAATTATTTGAAACGTATGAAGACGAATGTGGAGAGCGAAGACATACACAATCATGTATATGCTGGTGTTCATTACATACAGAATAGAGTGTGACAACCATGTGTCTCTTTGTGATCGTGTACATCTGCGAGTGAGGCAATGCTGAAAAGATACGATTACTTACATGGTCGTATATGTGACCGTGTGCAGTACAAAAAAATCTATTTCATGATATAAAAGAGAAAATACATAGATTTTGCATGTGAGTGAGAACATAACATCCAAAAGTGAGGGAAAAAAAGACAGAGAGAAGGTAAGTAATATAGCATTCTTAGCATTTTTTGATTATTTTTGTGATTGGTTTAAGAGTTTATTATTTTTACTTCAACTTTAGTTTCAATTATAAAACTTTATGCGACAACTTGTTATTATGGTGTGAGAGTTCAAACCTTGTAAATTTTTATTTGAGTTTAGTAAATTTACTTGTCAGTTTAGCCCGTGATTTTTCCTTTTAAATTGGAGAGTTTTCTATGCATTTCTTGATATTTATTTCATTATTAAGTTTCTTATTCCGATTTGTTATTTAAAGTTAAAAGAATATTTTTATTGTTGATATTTAGTTTATCTTTTAGAGAATTGTGTTCTCGTCTGAAAAATGCCTTTGGTACTGCATTATAAAAGTCACCGAGAAACTTTGGGACACAAACGTCAAATTTCTATTTTTTTAAAATTAAATTTGTATGTTGTAGAAATTAGGGTAGCAAGAAGTAACTTCCAACCTTAATTAATATTTCCAGTTAATCTAAGGGATATTGAAGAGAAGAACGGGTGCATTTATATCATATAGCCCGATAGCTTTGGATGATTATGCGTTACAGACGACGTTCTTGTGGTGCAAGCAATTGCACACCTAAAATCGATTCAAGAAATCATGGTTGTCGTCTGCTATTTTTAATTTGCCAATTAAAAGAAGTTTGTCTAGCGTAGCGTTGGGAAAACGTAATATCTGGCTGGTCTTAATCTCTCGTTCTCAGAAATCAGGATCAGCCATTGCTGCTTTATGGTACAGTTTGAAAGCAAAGCGAAAAATAGACAAATACCTTCATTTCCATGGACATCAATTCATGATTGCCGGCCATTTTGTATATAGAGGACCACTTGACCGACAGATCAAGAACCTCTAGCAATGGTTCGGTAGCAAATAAATCTGAAATGCTTGGAATAACCATGTCATCCACATCAAAGATACCCAAATACAATATTAATTCAAATCAAGTGAAAATAAAAGAAAAAGATAAATTATATTAGATTTACATAATTTTTCGAAAACTGAGATATAAAATTATTAGGTACACTCGTAACAATGAAATGCTAATCTCATTTATTACGATAATTTATATAAGGTAAGCGTTTCCAGTATATCTAACGTTTTTTTAAAAACTATTAAGCAACGGAAAAGAAATATTTTGCCTATAACTACTGCTTCCTAGCTAGTTCCATTATTGAAGAACATTAGATACCGATTGCAATTGTTTTAGTTGTCGACATGTGCAACTACGTGTTCATCTCAAATGTAGCGAACCATCACATCACAACTCTTCTTTATAGCAATATTTTCTTTCCGTGTATTTTGGTTTCTTTCGGAAAGTCCAAATCCTATCTGTAATTAAGATAAATATTTTAAAAATAGAATCGAAAGTTAAACCGATAAATCAAAAAATTTAAGGTTTAAAATATTTGATCCGTATTATACTATTATAAAATGAATAAAATTAAAATTTTTTAAATATGATTAAAAAAATTTAAATAAAAATTAATTGATTTATTTTAATTTATAAAAATAAATTAATTTATGAAATTGATTAATTAACTAATAAATTGGTCAGTTTTTGACAATAAGAGTTATTAAAATAAATCAAACAAAAAATTAAAATTCAAACTAAAAAATTAATTAATTTAAAATTTTTACGATTAAATCGATTGAATATTTTAATCATTAACTAAGTTACATACGATCACCAACATTTTTTTTGAGGAAAAGAAAACAAATACCTAAAAAGGTTTAGTTGGTAGTAAAGAAGTACATTAGTATTTTTGATTTACCACTCATAGATACAAAATAAGTTTTACGATAAATTAAAAAAATTGTTGATGCCTGAAAAGCTAGCCAATCATATCTAAAGGTAATGTCATATTTCTTTTTCATTTATAAAAGATGATGCCCTCCCATTCAAAAAATAAAGAATACGAAATGAAATATTACATCCCTTACTATTTTGGTTGATTATAATCTCTTTTTCCTTTTTCTTTTGGAAAGGGATTAGGTCATTTTATCTATATCTAAATATGTATAAATATATTACCCTATATTTATAAGAAGTTTGTGACTAGAAGACAAGAGGTCAAGGACACAATAATATGCCAAAAGGTTAAGAGTTTCGATGGGAATTGTGACATGATTATTATCTGATCCTTACGATATATATACTCTTGATTATTCCTAGTGAACTTTGCTAATCCAAATTACATCATCATAATTTTAATTATTTAACTGTTTCGTCTTCTTTAAATTAATGTCTAAACCCGGATAACTTGTGATTGCAATAGATTTTGTAAAGTTCAAAACAGAGCGTTCGTATTTAGATGATATAGGCCCATGGCTAGGATTTGAGCAAATCTATCTACACATCTTTCATAATACTGGATGATGCGTAGCTCCATTGGCATAAAAACTGAAAGCAAAATTTCCCCTGTTACTTGATTTAGCCAGTCATTTCTTCACCTTCGTGTTTCATTTATTTTGTGATTAATGTTTAATTAGAAATGCACCAAGAATGGAAGACAAATGTTTAATCGCACATAGCAGGTTAAAATAAAAATTACATTATATGATTATAACTTTCGAATCCTAGCAAAAGATAACGATTGCAAACTTAGACAGCAGCTATTAGAAGATGCTTAACTCCCTGTCCAATTGCATATCAACATTAAGTATGAGATACAATAATGATACATCCCTCGAAAGTCAAATGTCAGAATTATGAATGCCTTGCCGACACTTTGGATTCCCTTAAGTCGATTACCCACCAAAGTGTAAGCTAAATGTCCTTTTCTGCAACTTTGATTTTGTGTAGTTCCTATTTGGAATTAATTCCATGCATATGTCGGTAGTAAAAGTGACAACGCAACCAATTTGTTTCCCTGGTAAGTGATGTTTTCTCTTCAAATTAGGTGCCAACCAATGAAGATCTAATGAGGTACTGCACAATTATGATGATCAGGACTCATGATCGTCTATTTTACTTTAGTTTTTCGTTAGTTGATTGTAGGTTCCTTCAACATTTATTTTGGGAATACCTTTTTACAATGACAGAATATGATTCTGATTTATAAATATATATTTAAATAGTATGACATTGTTTTAATTAATTTATTTTCGTTTAACTGATTTTTTTAATCAAGAAAAATGATATGAAATAGATGTGAAAATGCAGTCACTCAACTATTATTTAATCTTCCTAACTTATTAGTATTTAACAATTTGAGGACTTCATTCAAAACCCACCCAACTATTAGCTTAAGCCTTTAAATATAAGTTAGGAATTCATTTCAAGAATCATATGCTAATTTTAACATAAAATCTATGATAATCATGTCGAGTTATTAAGGATAATTGCATAAACATATCTAAATCCATTAGAATACACTTATTGAGTTGTTGCAACTTTTCGGCTTTTAGTCTTCTAAGAGATATGTATAAGTTATCCGTCTTTTCTAATGATGGGGTAACACAAAAGAAATCCTGATTAGTTCTATTGGAGACTATGACCACTTATTTATATGTATAGTGCTTATTCCCAATTTCCCACCATAATTTCGAAATATTACATTAGAGTTTCTATACATATAATACCCATACTTAATTGGCCGTTTTAGGCTTATTAACGTGAAACCTTAATAGATCACTTTTAATTTTAGGTGAAACCTTATAATAGCTTATGACATATATATATGTAAGTCCATTTTAAAAAAAATCCAACAAACTCCCATTTGGATTATATATATATATGTTATAATAGACATTATGAGCTTAAAATTGCTATTATTATTAAATTATCTTTAAAAAATTTGATCCATCAATCATTTTAATATAGGATCAAAGAAATCTTTGTCACAATTATTGTGACTAGACTCATTAGTGATCACATACATCAATATAATTAATGACATAGATCAAGTATGAATGTGTAGCACGAAAATTCCATGTCGTGTGATCTTATTATGTCATTTTTTAACTAGTCCTATCTTATTAATTCCTTAGTGAGATCAATTCAGACGAATTATAGTGTATACACACAAACTCATTTATACTACATTATTAAATCATAAAAATCTATGACACATGTCAATAACCATAAGTTTCCGTACAAAACAAACTCTCACTAAACTAACATATCATCAAATGACATAATAGCTATATGACTAGTGTGCTTATAAAAGACCTTAGGTGGTTAACCTTTAGTTAGCGAACCTATAATCATGGATTTTGTCTTAGCATGTTCTATAAACATATGATCACTTCCAATTCTTTCTTCAACAACCAAGAACTTAATGTTGATGTGCTTTGACTTTCATGAGCTTTTGTTGTTATTAGAATAAAGCACTGCTAACTGTCACAAAATAATTTAAATGGTCTTTCAATGCCATTTATAATTTGCAGCCTAGTGACAAAGTTTCGTAGCCATATCCTATGATTGCATGCCTCATAACATGTTATAAACTCAATTGCCATGGTAAAAGAAGGTATAGGTGTCTGTTTAGTACTCATCTAGGAATATCTCCTTTACTAAGCAAGTAGATATAGCCTGAAGTGGATATACGACTATCTTGGTATACCACAAACTCAGAGTTAGAATACTTAATGATATCTAAGATATCTTATATGTGAGCATGTAATCTTTATTCTCCTAAGATGCCATATAACTCTTTTGGTTACATCCCAATGATTCATTCTTAGATTGCTCAAATATTTGCCCAACATTCCAACAATGTATGCAATATCTAAACATATACATACCTGAGCATATATTAGACTTCTTATAGCCGAAACATAAGGAATTTTTTTTGCATTTCTTTAGTTTCTAAGTCATTCTTAGGGCATTGATTGAGACTAAATTTGTCTCTTTTAGCAACAGAGGTATGACCTAATTTACTATCATGCATGTAAAATCTCTTGAGTACCTTTTTAATATGACTCTTTTGTGATAACCCAATAATACCTTAAGCATGATCTCAGTGTATCTGAATCCTTAATATAGAAAAGGCTTCACTAAGATCTTTCATCTCAAGATTCTTTGATAGAAATTTTTTGATTTTGTGTAGTAATTCTGTTATGTCATTAACATATAAAACTAGAAAAATATAAATTTTTTGGTTTCGTGTAGTAATTTTGTTATGTCATTAACAGAACTTATGATATATACAACCATTAACCAAATTTATCTTAAAACCAAAAGTGATGACAACTTGATGAAACTTGTAATACCATTGATGAGAAGCTTGCTTAAGTCCATAAATGTATTTCTTTAATTGGCAAATCATCTGCCTTGAATCTTTAGAAATAAAGTTTTCAGGTGCTCTATATAAAATTTTTCATTAATTTCACCATTGAGGAACGTTGTCTTTACATCCATTTGATGTAACTCGAGATCAAAGTGTGTCACAAGTGCCATTATAATCTTAAAAGAATCTTTCAAAGAAGTTGGTGAGGAAGGTTTTTTATAGTCATCCTTTATTTTGAGTAAAGTTTTTTGTGACAAGATGAGCATCATATCTCTCCATATTGCCATTTAAATCCCTTTTGATCTTAAATATCTATTTGCAACCATTAGGTTTTACACCTTTAAGAAATGGGACAAGATCCTAAACATCATTGTCTCCTATAGACTTAATTGTTTCATTTATGACATAAATCCACTTTTGAGAATTAGAACTCTTAATCGTTTCGTGAAAGTTGATTGGATTATCTTTCACTATGCCAATGTCCATATCATGTTCTTGAAGAAACACAATAATTATCTAGAATTGCACTTCTCATCTCTTTAATGGACCTTCTTAATGGTATTTTTTCTTGAGGTTGTTGAGTTTGTCCTTTAAAAATAATTAATTGATCTTGATTAGGGAGATTTTCAACATTATTTTGTTCATCTGGAGTTACTTCTTGGATAATGTTAGGAATGATACCTGATTATAGCCAATAACAATTGTAAGAAGATAATTGAATTCCTCTTCAAAAACAAAGTATCTAACCTTATCCCCCTTGAAACTCAACATTCATAAGGAATTTAACATTTTTTCTCTAAAAAATAGATCTACTTGTGGGATAATAACATTTTTAACCTTGTAATCTTTTAAAGTATCTAACGAAATAACTACTAATAGTTCTTGAGTCTACTCTTCTTCTTCTTCTTCTTTTTCCTATAAGGCCTTATCTCAATTGGACAACCTCAAATATGAAAATGTTTTATATTAGGCCTTTTGGTTATCCATAATTCATAAGGGGTTGTAGTCGTTGCCTTAGTTGGAACTCTATTGAGAATATAAGTTGTAGTCTTTAATGCCTATCCCCAGAGTGAATCTGGTAAGATAGTGCGAATAATCATACTCTTTACCATGTCCCTTAATGTTCTATTTTATCTCTTAGCAACATCATTCACGCTAAGACTACCTAGCATGGTGTATTATAGGATGATACTGCAATCCTCTAAGAATTTGGCAAATAGACTTGGATGTTATGCACTTGAACCATCATATCTACCATAATATTCACCAATATAATTAGATCTAACGCTTTTAATCCTATTGCCAAGTTAATTCTTAACTTTAGCTTTTAAAACTTTGAACATGTTCAGTGTTTATGGCTTCTAATAATTGAGATAAAGGTACCCATAATGTGAGTAATCATATATGAATGTAATAAAATATTTTTGAACATTCTAAGAAGGTGTAGGAAATGACCCACAAATATATACATACATACATATATACATGAGCATATAGTGTATATATGCATATGTAAAAATAAATGTTGTAGGATATATAAAGATCTTTTGGCACCTAATCTCCTTATGTTATCTACTTCCCCTTAATAAACTTGACATAAACTTCAAGTATAGACAATCATATTCACGCCTGTGTATGTGCTCATGTATATACAAATGTCATTTCAACTTGTACACATGTTCACAAAGACCTATAAGGTCCAAGGACACATTTGTGTATTATTTACATAGTTAGTTATATGACCATGTAACTATACAGTGTAAGTCTGTGAAGATCACACACCTGTGTCCCTTCAAATGTCACATATTTGTGACCATCTAAGTCGGCATCAACTTTTAAAAAACCCTATCTTCCTTCATTTTCTCTCTTTTTTCCGCCACTCACTGTCGTGCCGCTCCTTTCTCCACCCTAGGCCAGTGTTTCCTGTTTGATTTTCAACACCCAAGTAAGTTATTCCTCACATTTTACTTGATTTCTACTTAGAATTTTGGGTATTTTGACAAATTTTAGGGATTTTCATCCCTAAAATGTTAGGGTGATGTTGTGGTTACATATTAAGGTGACTTAACTTATTTTTATGCTTGATTCTCAATTAGAAGTTGAATTATGTCCTTGCTCATCTGAATTATTATATTAATTTGATGAATTACATGAGAATTTGATGAAAGTTAACTTAGGGTAATGTTGAATTGTGATGATTTTTGTTAAATTAAGATTAATTTGTTGTTTTTCTATTAATCAAATGTTGTTTTATAGTTTAATTTCAATTTAAATTTGTAGTCTTCATGAATTAGGTGTTAATTTTATTTATTATAATTTATTTATTAATTATATAATTGAATTTCTAATTTTAGTATTTGCTTTAGTAATTGCCTTTTAGGTTAATTTTTTGGTAAATTGCATGTTTTAATTTTTTTTTCAAAATTTTCATTTGTTGAATTTTCTAACTATTTTGTTTTGTTTTTATTACATTAGTTTTAGTTTTAGTTTAATTTTAATTGTGTATTTTCACAATTCCACAATTTAGAGAGCATATAAACCAAGTATGGTGAAAGTTTTTATTTGTATTTTTATCCATTATTTTCTCACACTTAATTTAGTTTAAGGTACAATGACAATATGACAGAGAACGAAGGAGGTACCAAGGAAAAGACAAAGAGGTGAAGGGTCATCTAGAATCCCGAGTGGAGCTTACTAGTCACAAAAGCAAGAAATTGTAATACATCCACCAAAGTGACACTACCTGTTGCATTTTAATGATGGAGCCTATAGGAAGCAATATTAAAAGCTCAAGGAGAAGAGGTTTGGGACTGATAGATGTATCGATTGGGAGACACTGGAGCAGGTTGGCCTAGCCTATCAATTTCGATACTTAGTCAGTGTTAGAGTATGGTCTCATTTCTTCGAGATTATAGAGCTCTCAAACTAGGAGCGTATGCTCGAGGTGCTCTTCATGTTCTTATAAAAAGGCCAATATGATTGGGACCGGTTGAACACTACTCAGTTCAGGATGTTGGGGGAGATGATTAAAATGAGTTACACAGATTTCTCTGTGATGATGGGTCTTTACGATCAGGAGTTCGTGGGATATAGAAGTACATATCCCTACAGATAGGCTTTCTATACAAGATGTGGCCTCCAGACGTTCTGGTGTACCATCAACGAGAAGGATGAGTACAACCTAAATCTAAATCGTCTATCCTTTGACACCTTACACTCAGATACATCTACAGGATTTGATGTTATACATTGAGTGGGCAAGGTGATAGCTTTAGAGTCATCGAAAACTTGGATGTCTTCTACCTATGGAGCATGTGTGAGAGGATATCGATTCATCTGAGGTATGTCGTAGCCCAAATTTTCAGGTGTCAAAGTGAAGAGAAAAAGGTTGGGATTATCTATGTTAGGCCATATATAACGTAGTTATCAAAGAGGATCAAAGCCTTTAGGAGGCTACCATTGATGAGGCTACTTGATACCATGGTCAGCCTTAATTTGGACATCATGAAAAATATGCATATGATATGTAATAGGGGAGGACCAATGTGAGATATTTATCGACTAATTGGGCTTCTAGGCAAGCAAGCGCCTCCATGAGCATATGAAGATTGCCACAATATAGTGGAGGAGTTATTGAGACAGGACTCGCCATCATTCTAGGCGAACAAAGTAGTGTAAGAGGAGGCCAGTGCAGGATTTCTCAAGACACTTACACCATCTAAACGTCAGGACCAGTTGAAGATACCTTAGCTGGAGAACTATATGGGGTAGATCTTAAGAGTTCAATGGACTATTTGAGTAAATCAAGCAGAACTGACAAAGTAGATAGAGAGACGACAGACACATGATAGATGGATGGAGGAGGTTTTAATGTAGATGGTGGGACACCTTGGGATATCCATACCACCTCCACTATTTAGAGCAACTGCATCATCTTTGGCTTTGCAGTAGTATGAGGCTCAAAGATCTGAGGATCCTCTAATGATCGACATACTAGACTCACCGAGAGATTGATGAATACAAAAACAGTCTAGATGCTCTAATTGGGGATGGTTGTACATAGTATCAAATAGACTCTTCACTGAATTTAGAACTTTGTAAATCTTATTGTTTAGGGAAGTACCAATTCATAGCTTTCTCATTTTTACGCTTTTGTTGATATTTATTTATTTGTGATTCTATTAAGTACATTGGGGACAATGTACTTAATAGAATCACAAATAAATAAATATCAATGTACATTGTCCCCAATGTACTTAATAGAATCACAAATAAATAAATATCAATGTACATTGGGGACAATGTATAGTTTTAAGTATAAGGAAAGGGTTTAAAATTTCTTATGCTTATTGTAATCTTTTTTATTAATTCTTATTAATTGACATCTCGATTTAGTTAAGATCTGTCCAAACTAATTTATATTATTATTATTGATTATTAATTATTGAATTGAATTAGTATGCAAAAGGATGCAAGTTAGAATATACTTACTTTTATAAGCCATAATTTTAGTAATCATTAAGATAATTAATTTGAAAGAAAATTGCATATTATATTTACGAGCATTTGAGCCTAAGAGCAAATACATCACCATTATAAGCTCTTTATTCTTTAATATATGTTATCGTACATAGTTGGATGATTCTAGAACTTGTTTCTATTATCCATATTGAAACCGCATTTGTTAAATTAGAAGCATTGAAATGATAAAGTCATTTAGATTTAACCCTTTGTTTTAGCCTATTTTCTTGATTGTTATCTTACCATATTTTATCCCTTAAGGCCCTGTTTGGTTTGAGGGTTAATAATGGGATGGAATGGAACGTAACATACTTCCATCGTTTGTTTGAAGGTTTCCTAATAGAATGGAATGGACTCGGATGGAAGCAGAGGGTTTTATGTTACGTTCCATTCCATCTTAAACAGTGAAAATAAGAAACCTCCGATTCGGGAGGTTTAGGATGAAACGTAACCTAATAAATATATACTACCTAATATACCCTTAATAATTCATCTTAATAT
>JAOTAW010000202.1:6245924-6257334 GCA_025629945.1 Erythroxylum savannarum | reverse complement strand
ATTAATTACAATGTTTTAATTAACGAATAATCATATTCTATTTAATTAATTAGTATTAAAATATTTTTTTTAAAAATCACTACTAAGGAATGAGTTTCATTTTTCTACTAAATGGAGGGTACAGAGAATTCCTCAAAAGTGAGATATTAAACTATTACCCCTATAATGATAATTAACAACCAACTTATACTCACTATTCATTCTTTACCCATTAATTCCTTCCCAAACTTATCGACCAAGCACCCTTTAAAGCTCCAAGCCGATGCTAGAAACTTAATTGGTTCGTTTAGGTCAGATTAAATTTATTATTTTTTTAATTTTTAAAAATTAAAAGTAAAATTATTTGATGTAAATATTTTAGGTCCAATGTTTTTTTTTTTAAATTTCTGGTTTTGGGTTGAATAGTGCAAACTGCAAACCAAGCCCAGCTCAAAGCTCAAAATTTAAAATTTAAAAACAAACTTTTGATCCCTGAATCTATATATTAACGTCAGACAAAACATTTTTGTCATTACTATTAACCTCACACACACACACATATATATATATATATATATGTATATATAATAGTAGTAGTAAATTAAGAAAAAAAGTCCAACTTTCCTGTCCAAAACAAACTTGACAGCAGATTTCTACGATCCCAGTACGCAATATAAAGAAGCAAATAATCATTTTACGTTTAGAGTGTGTTCTTATATGATGTAAACGACTTTGTGACCTTGACATTAAGACCAAGTCTAAATGATAATACCTGTAACGACAAGAGTATATTAACAGCATCGTACAAATGATCAGCTGGTATAGCTTCTCCTACAATCTCTGGTGGCATTTGTGATAATAATATTGCTGCCTGCAAATGCTCAACAAAATTTGGCCCATAAATTAAATAGCTCGAGTTATGATATTAAGAAATTTGAGACAATATCAGGTACAAAACTTGAAAATAAGTAAACGTTAAAGAAATTACTAACCCTGAGAGCTTCAGCAGTGCAATCTGAAACAGGCCAACCATTGTCACAGGTGGAGAAAGGCCATCCTCCATTGGAAATATGGCGATACCATTTGCTAGGATCACCACAGCTGTTTTTCCGTAACTTGATAAGGAACTTGAGTCAGTTTACGCCAAGAAACATGACTATAATCAAATTTGGCTTAAATACAAAGGAACTTGTAGAGTATATGTCTTTTGGAATAAGATGGTATTTACTTGTGTGTTTCTGATGAAATTGTGTGCTTTTTTTAGCATTAAACCATATTCATCGACATGATTGGTAGCAAGAATTGCTTGAACGGAAAAACCAACATCCCACAGCTGAGAACCATTGTACGCCTGTCATTAAAATATTCAATTAACAAGTTTATGATCTTAATCCAAAATTGTTATATTTCCTCGAATGAATAATGTTATCGTTGTTATCTATATAATTACCTGCATTTTCATGCCATCTTCAGCTATCCATAAATAATCTTTAATTCTTGATAGATGACACTTGTATGCTTCTGAACTGGGGTCCTCCACCCAGCAACAAAGCATGTTTAACACCTATACTTACGTGGTAAAAGGGCAAAACCTAAGCTTTGATTTGACCATTAAGTAACTATAAATAAATAGGAAACATGCGAGTGAAATAGAATTTGTAATTGACTGGTAGAACATCATTAGGCTCTTTTACAATCATAATTTAATGCCGACGTACCTTATTAACAGGTGCAAGGCAGATGTATTGAGTACTTTCATCTTCATAATGGAGATGTTCCATCAGCGTCTCAAGTGCGGCTTTTCTCAGGCTAGATAAGGGCCATCTTGAAAGAAGAGGCTCAACAAACTTGTGAAGACAACCCCACAAGATGCCTTGGACCAGGGAATGTGGGTAGTACAAGTCTTCCTAATTGGAAATATCAATATCAATTTCGTAAAATCACGCTTAACAAGTTTCACTTAGATTAAAGTGTGAATGATTATGAATGTTTATTGTAAAAAAGTAACAAAGTTTAGAACAATAAGGAAAGTCCTACATATATATTTGGCTTAAGAAGAATGAGAAGAAAATACCTTGGCACAAAGGTTCCTGGCCTGGTCCCAATTAACGAGATGGTAAGGAAGGATGTAAAGCTCATTTCTAAGTGATAAAATCAGGTCATTTATAGGAGCCACGAACTTCTTCCCGTATAAATAAGACATTGGTAAATACACCATTCGACAGTGACACCAAATCCGTCCTGCATACATCCGATAACGAAACTTGTTTTCTTTGGTACGTCAGATTCACCATAAATATATAACATAAATTTTAATGTTTACTATCTTTTGTCAAATCACTCAAAACATTAATACATTTAAGTTAATTAAGAGTTTAATCACTTATCTTAAATATTAAAGATTTAACCTTTGCAAGATGTTGGTTGTAAGTATTTTTTATAATATATCCTACTAACTGGAAGTCGAATTTCAGTGGATCCTTTTCTATTGAACTTGTTTAATTCAATTTAGAATGTGTTTAATTAACTAAGGATTGTTTAAACAAACACGAGAAATCTAACTGTCACTAGCATAAACTAAACTTGTTTGATTCGGTTTGACTTCTGAGTCCCAAGTTCTTTTAGTGTTTGATGTTCGGACTTTGGAGTACTAAAACTTGTTTGAACCGAAAAAGTCATGTATAGAGTAGCTGAGAATAAAGAACAACAATAAGAAAGAAAAACTGTACCTGGGTTTATAGGAACAAAGTATGGAAGAAGCCATATCTCTGGTGGCAATGGATTATTCCCACTCCACTCATATGCTCCAAGTACCTATATTATATATACGCCCGTACAGACACCAGTAGTATTAGTTTCCGATTAAAATATAATACAATATTTAAAGAAAATACAAAGGAATGAAATCATATCTTACAGAAAGCCACATCTTTCCCCAGGAAGGTATATGAGTGGCTCCACCATGATCAAGAACCCATTTTCTAGCTTTCTGCATTGCGCCATTTCCACCCTCCATTTCTTCTCCAAACAATCTCAGCGCCACGTAGGATAGAGCTGAGCAAAGCATTATGCTGGACCCCTCTATATGTAATCCCCACCCTCCGTCTTCGTTCTGCAATCAATCCATGCACCAATTATCAGTACATAAACCTACAAAAAGTCAATCAATTACTACTAATACCAAAAGCAATTGAGCAAGTATAACATTTGCGGATTGAGCCTCATCTTGTTCTTCTACCTATGTACGGATAAGTCAAAAGAAATAAAAATAAATAAACATATGTATATTTGGGAAAATTGGCCACAATTGAAACAACAATTGCAATTAGAAAACAAAGGTGGAAGTTGGAGACTACCTGATGATTGTAGAGGTAACGTCGCATCTCCTTCCGATGCTCTTCAGACAAAATTGTGTTCAATGCACCCGTCACATACAACCCAATAATCTACACATCACATTCATTTATAAGAATATGATAATTATATCCCATTGATTACTTAAAGAGAACCTGTACTGTTAGTAATGAGTGTGAATGAGTGATGTAATGAAGAAAACAATAAACCAAATACATGTTGAAGTTCCAAAAGTTTTTTCGTTATGAACATCTATATTGTATTTCAAGACTCTTAGATTGGCATCTCCCTTTCTATTTTACTTACTAAGTTTTTGTTTATTTGTGTGTATTTGCAAGTCCATTATACATTTTCTTAGAATAATATAGTTAAAATTATTGATCAGATTTTAATTGTAAGTTAAATTAAATACAAAATTCTCGATGAATATTTTCGGACTCAACATGCTTTCGGTGCAATAGTCTTTTTGTTTCTGCATTTTCAATTCTATGCACTTATAATCATCAGTACTGTCTGTCGAGTTTGGTTTGATTATAAAGAGATAGGACTAGTCCTTCATCATGGAGATTTGGATTTAGAGGAATATAATGAGGTAGGAATTTGTTGATCCACATTTTAAGTCAAGCCCTTGTGAGTAAGAAAAGATACGCGTTTTTACTGTTCATTTACTCTACTCTTGTTAGTTAGGTAACATTCTTATCATAAGGCTCTATAAATAATATTTTCGTTGTTCTATTTTATGTTAAAATTTCATCTTGCGATAAGTGAATAAAGAATATGAAACCTTTGCCTTCGAGTCTCATATCCCAAAATCAGAGTTACTTATTATCACTCCATGAATTCTAAGAAAAAGAAAATTTGAGATTTTATTCCTTCCAAATTATGAAGTTGTCAATTGTCTTATTAATATATCTCTCATATGAACAAGAAAGCTACCGGGTTAATATGAACATAGCTATATAACAATGTTGTGTGCCAAAAAGAAATGATTCAAACTTGTCTAGAAGCTCTTACGATTTGATAACTATTATAATGATCAAGTTCATATTCTATAACCTAATTATGATTGGTAAAAGTATAGAAATTAATATCAAGTTTAAAGTAACTAAATTCAAGCAATTTGGTAAAAGATAATCTAATTACTACTAAAATATATGAAAAATAGTCTATCACGTTAATTAACATTCCTACTCCATTAAATTGATTGGCTTTACCTAATGGTGCAATTAGTAAAAGATGTAGTGATGGGTTGGCGTTTTACCCGACTTTCTTTACCCTTTCACGATTATTAGAACGTCTAGGGCATATGTATAAGTTTAACAAACACTTTTCAACTCATTATAATTTAGCTTACCAAAAATGGCAGAAGAAACAAAGGTCCGCCGTAGTCGCCAGGCCAGAATCCATCGTCAGCTTGCAAAGTGGAGTAAAATCTCAAAGCTCTTCTCAATGTGTTACCCACCACTTCCTCACTAATCTCTTCATCACCTTTCAACTTCATCCATGGCAGCTTCTTCATCTCCCTTGACATAACTGGATCAATCTCCCTCGCAAACTTTAATTTCATTGCACAGGTTACACATTCATTCACTTTATAATTAGTTGTTATATAAGAAGCAGTGATGAGAATTCAACATGCATGATGAATAACTGTTATAAAGTTGGGTTTGTAAGTTTCTCGGAAACTGATGCTTTAACTAGATATTTAAGTTGAATCAGATAGTTAATATGTGAGAATATGAACTGTATCTAACGAACCTGGAGTCTCATGAGAAGGTCAAAACTGTGTTTAGATTGAAACCTGTTCTTTGTGAACTGATTTCGAGCATTTTCAACTTCAGCTCGCTCTTCAGGATTTCCGGCATCGTTGGGATCGAACTCCCAAAACTGCCTACCAACGTTATTGTTCACGCTCCTAAGCCAGGGGTCACCGCCTTGAGAAAGTTTCAGCTTCCACATTATCTTCTGGTGATCAGCTTTTGTGGTGATCGGTTTATCTCCTCTGGGGATCAGCTTTTCTCCTCAGTACCTAATATATAAAACCATTTAATTTAACTTCTGTTATATTAGAGTAAGATTGAATATCCCGAAATTGGCTTTTCGGTTAGCAGGACCAACATCAATCTAATTAATAAGACAAAAGAGCAACAGGGTTGTTTTAATGCCGTTACTTATATCCGGGGTATAACAGCAAGTCCCAGCATTATTTTTGCAGAAAGGATTTTAACTGTTTTCTTTCCAATTTAAAAATTGGAAACTAGAATAGATTAACTTTATAAAATGTTAAGTTTTATAGGTTTTTATTTTACTGTAAAACAATATCACTTCCATGATTTTTATCACAAAATTAAAATAGATCAGACGACAGAAGGGGCAGATGAATTTATATGACACATTGTAGTTTTGTCAGGTCAATGTTAATTGAATTCCTCCGTCAAACACGGAGCGATAAGAGAGATGACTAAGATAGAGAGCGTTCCTATATATGCATGCCAACGTCGTAGTAGTATGGAAGGCCGACTTGCACATGCTACTTGCTACCTATGACTTTTACCTTTTTTTTTTAATCTTCCACATATTTGCCTCTTTTTCAAGCGTGGGAGTCGACACAAAAGCAAAAACAGAAGGAAGAGAGAGAGTAGATAAATAACTGTCACGTTTGGGATGACCAAATTCACTTTTCTTCTCGATCTACACTCGATTACTATTGGATTGAACCAAAAATTTAAAAGTTTGTTCTTGAGATAATTCTCTACGTTCTGAATGATCAATTTTTTATTTGGAGTTTTGGATGTTCAAATTAGAGCCTTGAAATAATGACATGTTGTTTAGTAATTTCTCTCTTTTTTTTTATATTGCTAATAATGTTATCTTGTATAATTGCTTATTCCTTTAATTGATGTTGAGTTTGTATCTTCAAGAAGAGGATATTTATACACATTTTAATTTAATAAAGCTATTTTTTGGATCAGAAGTTCCGTGATGTTTATCTTTAATTTGAAGAGGTTTTTCACGTTAAAAATTGTGATGTTTTTATTGATGTTTGATTTCTTGTTATCGTTGACAAATTGTTGCTGATATTTACTTACTCTTATTACTCAAATATATTTGGAAAGTTTTAATATTGTGTTTATATTTTTGTAGAATTTAACAATACTGAGTTTTTCCCACAACAATATCCAATGATTTGCTATTAAAGGACTATGAATAGGCAATTTAGTTCCCCCCTCGCCGATTGCTCTTCTCATTGTCCTCATCAAACATATAATTAAATGATTTATAAAATAAGCTTAATAATAATTTATAAAATAAGCTTAATAAAATGATAACAAACACTTATGCTAGATGGCACCTTTATTCCATGTATAATGAGGGTAATTCTAATGAGACCGCCTATTTCTAAAGCAGGACATAATTTTCATTTTCGTAACAGTACTATCCTTTCAATGTGAGAAAAAATGGAGCTTATTCTTAAAATATCTGCAACATTAACTCTCCCAGTTAAAGCTTTTCATGTGTGAGGAACAGAAATTAGGGCTTTAAATTTTCAGTACCGTTTTTTCCTGTACCTATGCCCCAACAATATCCTCCTATCATACGCATTTAGATTTTCTCTCTCTTAATTATTATATAGTTAGATATTAATTGAAACATGTGAATACACAGGAAAAACGGTACAAAAGATTCGCAAACAGAAATTAGATGTGGAGGTGAAGGTCCTGGCCCCTGGGTTTGCCGCTTGGCGTTATCAGTCATTAGACTATTTATTAGAGCAATTCCTAATTTTTCTTCTTGCTATTCTATGTTAGTTGACAGTTGACAGTTGACAGGCAAGCATTCAATGATCGATGATACACATTTCTATGCAACAAAATATGAGAGCCCATGGAATCCTTATTCATTATCCATATCTACAAAAATCAGTGCCATAATGTACTTTTAAGTGATTTCGATATCCAATGTGCTAAAATTAAGTACTTAGCAAATAAAAATCCTTCCGCACTCGTGTTAATAAAATAAACTGGCCTATTGCGTTGAGTAAATTGTGTGTATTTATTTATTTTATTTTAAAAAATAAATAAATAATTTATTTTAATAAATGATTATAATAATTTTATATCATAAAAATACAAAATAATTAAAAATAAAAGAAAGTAGAAAAAGAAAGACAAATTTAATTTATCGTAGTTCGGTCAAATAAATTTTAGTTTAGACTATATATGCTCTTTAAGTTTTATTTAATAATTTATTATCTTCTTTTTTCAATAAATGAAGAAAAATTCTCCGTACTGTTGGTTTATGTCTTACATTTAATCAATTGATTGTAATTTTAGTAACAATCATTTAAAAGTATTCTTTATTATATACAAATTCATATGTACATGATAAAGTCCATTAATAAATATGCATTTCAAATGAAACTATGATGAGATCATAATTATGAGATTTATATAATATTTATGTATTATTCTTAAATTATTACTAGTCATTATTTTATTAAGATTTGACATTAATAGAACTAAAAAGACTTATCATGTACTATGTTTTTTTCTTAAGAAGGAAGCAGTCGATCTAATTAAATGTGTGGGTGTTTATTAGAGAACAAATTCACTGAACTGACCTATATGATATTTCTATTTAGAACATTACTTGTATATCTATGAAAATTTTCATTGTAATAATTATATAAGTGATCATTTGACTTGAGATCTCCAAAGCATCTCATATATGGATTGCTATGTTTTGATACTACTTAAGACTTATTCTAGTCAACGATATCTTAATCAGATGTCATTGGATATAATATGGACTATATAAAGTTAATTGAGTGATCAATATAGAATTTATTATCGTAAAATGATTAGGGAGTCATTCACGATTAGTATTGATTTGAGAAATCTATGGACAAAGTGAAAGGACACTTTGAGAATCTTTTTCAAACGTCATTAATTGAATCAATTATTAATAGTGGAGAACAAATACGAGTGAGCTCAAATAGATTAGACATGAATTTCATACTTTATGTATAATCAAAATATTGTATGATAAAATAACTGAATTATATAAAAAATCATGCATAAAAAAGCTAGTCAAAGTCACTTTAATATTCCTAGATATTTGGGTGATCATGATACATTTTAGACAGTAATCTTGATCTATTAATATGAATTATTTAACTAGAGAATTAAAGATAAATTAAAGGACTTTGATTTATCTAATCATAACATGATTTAGGGTTATAATTTATATTCATTGTTAATATTTTTAGGAATCTAATTGTTCATATACAAAGAACGGGTTGAACAAAGAAAAAAATAGTTTAATTAAGTTGCACTTGATTGTAAGGTTTGAGAAATTTATGATTAAATATGGAAATTTTAATAAATAAGGATCAATATGAGATATTGGATCCTATTTGGACATAATTAATATTTAACTAGAATTAATTGTAATTCCAATTAAAGTTTAATTAAATTAAAATTTTATTTTAATTAAATTACTAAAAGATCCAAAGCATATTACGAATATGTTTAAGCTCCAAATGAGCTAGCATTTCTTACCTAACCCTTTCTACGTTAGTTATAAAATTTTCTTAATACGTTATGTGGATACCAATAAAAGCCGCACATATATATGATTATGGTAGTTGAGATGGGTCTATTTCAAAAATAATTCGAAAAAAATGATAAGAAAATGATCAAGCTTCATAATAAGATATGAATTATGATCTATGTTTTATTTGTTAATCATGTTCTAAAATTTAAGTGATTTTGACATTCGAGAAATCAAATGAAAAGCCCGCCTTAATTTTTAACATTATCATTGTAGCATTGTAACATCCCACCCCCTACGGGAAGGGTAGAATGGTAATTTGGTAAAGGGCCAAGAGAGTTTAGGTTTTGTTGTGAAAAATTCATGCATATGTCTACATGTAAATAGTGAAATGTGCATATGAAAAATAACGGTATATGCATGCATGATATTTTCCGGTATTTGTGCCTAAATGTAATATGGTTGTGAACAATATGGTATTTGTGTTTAAAAAATTAATTTGAGTGATTCCTTATGTGTTTTATATTTTAAGGGAATTTTAGGAATTTTTCTGGAATTTTCCGGGGAAAGTTTCCGGACCGGGAAAAATCACCCAGTGGCGAATCGGTTCGTTTTCGGTATTGAAAATTTCTGTCCAATGACACTAAAATATTGGGTACAAGATTTTGGGATTGAAATTGGAGCCAGTAACATTGAATGGGTCAAAGATTCATTTCATTAGGGTTTACTCATATTAAAGGTTTCTGTCTTTTTCTTAAACATGACAAGTGCCCTAACCATTTAATGCTTTTGTTTTGTTCCCATCTCATTCATTTCGGCAACTTTAAATGGAAAGAAGGAAAAGATGAATTTTCACTTGCTTTTGTTCCTTCACCCGAAGCTTCATACTTTCTTCTTCTCCATTGAATTTTCTTCAAGTATTCTAGCTACAATTGCTTATCTCCTCCTCCTTCCACTTTGCTCTCACCTAAAAGGCTTAGCATAACCTTGCTCCCTTGGGATGATGATGTCGTGGGTGTTATGTGAGAGTTAGGAAGTTGTGATTAGTTGGAAGGATTGAAGAGTTGAAAGCTTAGTTAGGTAAGATTTTGTTTTAAGCTTTGATTATTCATTTAATGAATGAATTGGTAGTCAGATGCATTAATTGGGAGTTATTGTGCATGAATTATGATGTATTGTGCATTAATTTCATAAAGCATGGATTGCTTGTTTGGGTACAAATTCATGTTTGTTGATGATGAGTGAATTAGATTGGTTTTGACTTGGTTTTGGATTGATTTTTGTAAGGCTAGATTAATGGAAATTTAAGGAAAACCAATTGTGTGTATGCTGCCATTTCTAAGGCTAGGTGCTTAAGTGAGGGTCTTGATGACCTATTGGCTGAATTCTTGTCTCATTACGATGTTTATTGATGTGTAATTGGTATTGGAAGTGATAGGATATAGGTCAAGTATAAAAGCTGGAAATTTAAGTTGATCATGTTTCAATGTTTTTGCCATAACTAATTGTGTGGTTAAGCGGTTGAGGTGAGGTTTGTCTTAAATTAAAATTGAAACATTTGGCTACAATTGTTGTGAAGGAAGTGCTTCAAAATTTTGCTTAGAAGAAGGTTGAATCTTGCTTTGAAAGTGAAGTATAGGTGCAGGATGAACAGTACCCGAGCTTGATGACCTGAAACATTGATGAATTTTTCTAGATTGATTTAGGAGGAATTGGTGAAATTGGTCTGAATGAAAGTTTAAGCCTATCCTGTTAGCTTTCCATTCCCACTAATTATGAAAATTTTCAATATCTAGGTTAAGAGTTATGGCTTATTGATTATCAGCTGTTTATGTGCATTTATGTTGGAACCTAAGCCTAAATGTAGGTTTTATGAGTATTGCACTTTGGAGCTAAATTATGGACTGTTTTGATACTAATTAGCCTAAATGGTCTTATAGAAAGTTGTGGAGGAATGTTTTAGCTTTGAAATGGTGCATACTATGCTATTTTTAGATATAAGAATTGGGAGTTTCTGGACCTAAGTTAGGTAATCGGCTAGTGATCAGGACAGCCACTAGCATGACAATTTTGAGCAACCTAGAGATGGCATTTGCTTCCACATTGTTCATGAAAGTTGTAGAACATGTTTTTCTCTTTCTTTTGGACATAAAGCTTGTAATTTTTAGCTAAGGTAATGGGAAGGTATGCTCTTTGGAAAAAAGTTGAACTGTTTTGGAACATTTTGCTTAGGCAGTGAATTTGATTGAATTTTTGACGTCTTTAGAGGTGTAATTAGTTTTTATGTCCTTCATGAAAATTGTAGAGCGCGCCTTGATCTATGCAATGGATACCAATTTTGTCCAATTTAGAGTTTGGAGTAAGGAGTTATGCCCTGTGGAATTTGGTATGTTGGAGGAAGTATTTCAGATCTGCCATTGTAGCAGCGTAAGTCGACTAGGATCCTCAGGCAAGTCGACTAGGACATGCGCAATAGCGTAAGTCAACTAGAATCCTCAGGCAAGTTGACTAGGAACATATATTT
>JAOTAW010000202.1:6117539-6129679 GCA_025629945.1 Erythroxylum savannarum | reverse complement strand
GATAAAAATAATATGTGAAATAATCAAATGTACTTTGTTCAGAAGGATCAAGAGTATAAAATGTGCAAATTGTTACAATTAATATATAAGTAGTACTCAAGGCAGTATTATATTAACTTTCACAATGCAATTATATCATATGATTTTCAATTGAATGACGAGGATTATGATATATAAGTAAAAAGGTTCATTGATAATTATAAATTGGTGGTTAATATATTATTAATTATTATTAAAATATTATAATTATAGGTAAAATTAATTAGCATTATATGTTAAAATTATTTATTTTTATAATTGATGAAATGTAGTAATAGTAAGTCGACACAATAATAAGAATAATTTTATTTATTAATATAAAAATTAATAACACGTTATTTTTATTAAATTTTAATAGAATTAAAAAGAGAAATTTTATTTAATAAAATAGCTAATTTTAATATTAGAATTTTTTCAAAGTGAGTTAAATGTTTATATAAAATAGAAAATAAAATTTGAATTTTTCATATTCATAAATTATAAAATTAGAAAATTATAACTAAAAATAAAAATTACAAATTTAATTAAACATTTTTATTAAAACTTAAAAATTAAAATAAAACTCACAAGTCACAAGACACAAGACACTACAACCGAACCCACTGAAAAGATCAAGTAGGATAAAACCAAAAATTATATTATAACATTATAGAGGATATGCAAGGTGGAAAGAAAAAGTTTCCAACTAGTTTGCAATCAAACATAAATTAAAAGTTTAGCAGTGAAGACCGTAATGTACGGTTTGCAATTGGTAAGTAGAGAGGAGAAGAGAGGGGAGATAGGGAGTGGAGCTTACGTGATGTGCTTTTCTTGAAGCAGAAAAGGTGGGTAAAGTCCTTATAACTTCCAATTGCTTTATTCTTCAACGGTTCCTATTCTAAATTGCAATTGTGATATCAAAGGTTGTAAATTCTTACAGTTCTTATAATCCTGAGTTGGGGTTTTGTTTAATTGATGTACTGTTCATCTTCTAAAATGCGATTTATAGTTTCACACTATTTTAAGTTCATTACAATGTCCAAATACTCATTTGTCATTTAAGGCATTATCTACAGAGAGATCAGATGTCAATGCTAATTGTTGGTACTGTGGGTGGAATTTAGAATAAAATGCTCCACGGGTTATTCTGGGTTGATAAGTCTCTTGTCTTATGGGAAGCACTTTTCTTAATTTTAATGTTGATAGAATAGGATTACTAATCATGAGCTTGATTTTATCAGGCATTGTTTCAATTCGCTTTCCAACATCTTACAGGCGTCTAAGAGTATGATTCAGATGCTTAGGGGCAATATGTTCAATCTATCGGCTGCTATAGCGAAGCTGCTTTTCATTACATTGATATAGCAAAGTTACGCACTGTAGTTTGTCTTGCTTACTTAAGAACTACTTTTTCATATCCAGACGGTGAATTTGATGTACAGTGCTTAAGAGTGGCTGCACTGAATGTGTGTCTGTTTACTGGTCCATGTATCAGTAAATATTCTTTGTGCTATATTGCCAGCTAACAGAGAGCAGATCACTCGAGCAATATGCCAAATTTATGTAGCTGCGCCATACTTCTGCACTGTTGAAGCCGAATCTTCATCACAGGTTCAGTAAATGCTAAAATTAATGCTTCTCTTAATAATTGCAATCGCAGTTCCTAGTAACTTCTAAATGAGTCGTTTCAGATTCCCAGTTGATACTTGCATTAGTTCTATTATTATTCACCTCGACAAGGAAGGAGATTACCTTCTTATCTATTAACAATTTTTGGCATTTTACATAGGCTTTATGTGGATACATGGTGAATTAAAGGATAAGGGTGAACTTGATTGATGCAGAAGCTGTTCATTGAATTTACTCTTGCCATCTTTCCATTGTAATGTACAGATACTTGTTCTTGAAAATGGGAAGGTAATTGAACAAGGACTACATGAAATTCTTTTGATAAAGCTGGAAGATATTGCTGAACTTTAGACTCAACAAAACAGTGGTGTCCAGACAGTTTAATTATTAACTTGGGAGACATTAGTTTTGCTTCCTGTTCAATAGCCCTTTTTACGTTTCATGCAAAAAGATAGGGAATTGTTAGTTTTGCCCTGTGTATTTGGTGAGCAGATAGAAAGAACCATGTATGCTAGATTGGTTGACGATTCTATTGCAAGTATATAATGTACAAGGCTATATGCAGCTGAACTACAGTGTGATACATACTGAAATTGATCAATCACATATTCAACATGTTTAACATCATATCTCTATTTGGTTACCGACTTGAGACTGAAACTGTACTTTGCTAGCATATTTGAAGGGTAATGCTTCAACTGTCTGACACCCTCTACATATTAGATGGTGGGAAGATAAAAATGTTATACCATTTTCATGCGCACACACAATACGTCAATACCCTTATTTACTTATTTGAAATGTCAATTTACTTACTTTCTTCTAATGACTTATTAACTTTGACAGGCTTGATGCATGAGAACTTCGTGTTGCCAGGTATGAGAAGTTTTAGCTAGTTACTAAATGTTAGTTTGTGTTGCCAGGTATGTTATAAAGCTTAGCTTGGTAATTTTGTCCTTTGCTATAATGGCGTTAGTAACTTTCTTGTTCCGCTAAATATGTCAGGGGATTCATTTGGAACTGAAGTGGCAAACTTTTTGAAATTTTAATCACCATCCATTTGGAAGCATGAGTGTTCCACGTAGCGTAAATCTACCACCGACAAGGGCGCTCGACTTCACGATTTTCGTGTATAAAAAGACTAGTGTCTTAGTTTTTGGGTAGTTTGAAGTATACTCTGAGTTTCAATATAGGAAATCTGGGTGCTCTGAAGAAGCAATAGATAACTTTCCCTGTATTAGTAGCTTTCCTATCTTTAAAAAAAGTGTTTATTGCATCTTTTCCTTGTTGGTAAGAGAGTTTATTTGATAAGTTACTGTATTGTGCCTTCTTTTTGCGCTTTGGTGCTCGGTCTGTGTTTGTTAGTGATACTTTTTTAACAGTTTGTTTGAAGTTTCTTCATAACTCTTTGATTTAATTAATCTAATGGTTGTAGATTCACAGTAGTGCACAGTAATCTGTTTTTTAAGGTCATTTGATAGGTTGGAGCACAGATCTGACTCTTTTTCAAGAGTGGTGATTCATGCATGCGGAGTTGGCACACTTTTTGTAAGAGAAGTTCACGCATGGTTACGATCATATGCTAAACCTTGTGTTTGTTTTACTCCTTACTTAATTCTCTTTACTTGATTTGATCTAAGCGTTTATGTGTTGGTATGTCGTCTCTCCTTGATTAAATCTGTGCTTGCTTGTCTAAATATGATTTTGTTTCTTGTTGTGGTTGGTAGCTTCTTATTTCGTTATGCAATTATATTTATTTTCAAAGACCAAAAGACTTGTTATGCGCAAAAACGAGTATATCTGAAACAAGAAAAAGGAAAAAATGGAAAAAAAAGAGAGATTTTTCTCGAAACATCTCCTAATAAAAGGATTTTGTAATTATTGTCCATAAATGCGATTTACACATATTTAGTGCCCAAAGCAGATTTAGTTTTCAGTGTTAATAAATACTAAAAATTAACCTTTTTGTTTTATAGTATTATTATAAGAGTGACAATAAAGAGTGTGGGTGTTAGCTGAAACTGAAGTCCTAGCGCACGCAAATAAACCCACCCTTCTGACTATTCTCGTTTGTCCCTGTCTAATAAACGTTACTGCGTATCTTATAATAAATAATAGATATTTACCAATTAAACCGAATTTTGGTTAAAACCAAAGGGGATAGACATGTTATAAACTGCCCTGCTTTGGAATTAACAAACCATATTTTGTCTTTGAAATTAGAACTTTGCTAATTCATGACATGCATTTGTGTGTATCAACAAATTATTCATTTTATTTCTACGAAAATAGAGCAACATTTTGCATAAACTCATCGGTGATGTAACTTAGCAAATACTATAATCTTTTATTAAAGTTAAATGCAACATTTCAAAAGTACATGTTAAGGGTGGACTTTCCGAACGTTGGGAATTGTCTCTTACATTTATGTCTGAAAATTATATTTATTGAGTTTGAAGTAAGGACAATTAATTCACTTTAATTAACAAAAGCAAGTTAATTAAGTTAGTACTTTCCATAAAAATAATATCTAAAAATGAAAATGGGAAAACAAGAATCCCAGTCAAACAATATCAATAATAATAAAATGGTATGTAGCATTGGATGTATTCCAAAATTGCTTTTGATAAATGTCTTTTAGTGTGTTCACATATATCATTATTTGTTTGGTTTATTACAATTTGGAAAAAAAAACAAAAGGGGGGGAGATGGAAAAGCAGGAAGGAACAATATCAACAACAACTGGACTGAGAAGGAGTGCCAGAATATCGGAATTGGAAGAAAAAGCAAGACTTCTTGCTCTACAAAAAAAGGCCAAAGCTAATACCAATAATGATTCTAATAATGATGAGAAGGGACAGTCAACAAGCAGGAGAGGTCGCAAACGCAAAAGTTTACAGGATGTGGGGGTCAATTCAGCTTCTATTCACTTTGATGAGGTCTATTTTAATTACCCTTCTTACATTTTTCATGAAAAGAAGAGAAATGCATTTATTTTGTTTTCCATATTTCTTCTTCATCTTAAATCTTAGCCAGTGAGTTTCTGTTTCTCCTTAAGTCTAGATTTGCTATCATTTCTTTCTTAGCATCCATGGATTGGCTGAATAGTCTTGGGAACTGAGCTGTAATTAGTATGAAATATTAGAATTAAAGATGGTGAATTGAGAACAGTGTGTTTTTAGTCTTCCCTTTGTCTATATAAAGTTTCACAGCCACCTTCTCGTACTCGTACCAAGACAGTATACTCCTCGCTCTACTTCTTTTACCAATCAACCTGTCTTTTAGCACTATAGCATTAGCTAATTAGTAGCTTAGAATAGTTGAGGTACGTGCAATCTAGTTCGGATGCAAGTAAAAGGCCTTAACCAGTCTCGAATCCAGGGTGATATTGTTTTTGTTGGATCAACCTATTTTGAACAGTTTTCTGATAATCTTTATATCCGAATCAGATTGATGGTCTGTTGACTGACGACACTTTCTCTTAATCATGTTTTATGTGCAGCAACTCACACCATGACCATCGCTAGGATAATTTTGTTTCGATTTTTCTCATTTCAACCATATACTTCAGTTGAGTTCATTGTTCTTAATTTTTATGCAGGAAGGAGATAATTCAAAAGAAGATTTTTTAATGAGATCTGGTGAGTCTTCATTATTTTTTAATGACACTACAATTTTCTATTTTTCCTTTCAAGATAATTATCATCTAATTCACTATTTTGTGCAAGACCAACCAATTTCAAGTTCGCCTTCTGATAAGTGGAACCAGATGCTAGAATTGATATTAGATATACTTCAAAGGTAATATCGTTTTTCATATTTACAATAAAAACTATTTTAGTGGAATTACAGATTTAATTAGTTATTCTAATTATACACTTCTTTATTCTGATTAATACAGGAGGGACACTCGTGAGATATTCACACATCCAATTAATCCTAACGCTTTAGTTAATCAAACTCAGGTAGACAGTTGTCAACCATTATAAAATCATATGTTTTTGTCTAATAATCTTCGATAACGAATTAATGATTTTTCTCAATTTGTTCCATAATAAGGTGTTTTGCTATTACAATGTCATCAAGGAGCCCATGGATTTTGGCACCATGAGGGCTAAACTACACGAAGGAAGATATGCAAGCTTGGAACAATTTGAGGTGCGCCAGCTCCAACTGCCAAAATACAGTCTTCGCGTCTTTAATTTTTAAAAGTCAACTTTAGGACATATTTATAACGTTAGCTTATATGTGACCAGTGATTAAGAAAATGAAATGACCCCTAATGGCTGATGCCAGTTTCTTAATTTTCCTCTGTGGATACAGTACGATGTGTTTCTCGTATGCAGCAACGCTATGAGATTTAACGCACCAGCAACCGCGTTCTATACAGAGGTATAACGTAATACAGTTATCACTTCCACGTCCTTATTATTACATTTTTATCTCAGGTGGGAATGTTTGTATGTATGTTTTTGATAGCTAACAGAAACAATTATTATGGTGGCCTGCAGGCTCGTGCAATTAGTGAACTGGCACAGCAGCTCTTTCACAGCCTCAGAAGTGATCCGGAAAAGTTCGAGTCAGAGTACTTGGGCATAAAACGCTGGGACAAGAAGCCAACAAGGCCTGTAAGTTCTGGTGGAGTTTCAACTTCGAAGCATCGTATAATCGGGGATGCTTCTAATAATCCCTTCTTCAGTGGTTTGTCTCTCAATAGACCTTTTCTTGTAGCACACAAATCAGCATTAAATCAATCATCTGCAATTGCCATATCTATTCTTTTATTAGGCAATTAATGTAACTTAGTGTACACGTTTTCAGAGCCAAACGATGTAAACTCTTCTGAAATTGAGAAGCGTAGAACGTATAGACCTCAGAGTTCTTCCGTGAAGGAGGATGATTGGAGCTTTTCACTGGTGCTCAATGCTCCAAAACAGCTTCAATTTGTAAGTAGTTCACCACACAACATATAAATATGTGTACTTACTATTTGATTATGTATGGTCATGGTTATTTAATGATTTGGTGATGCAGAACGCCGATGCAGGAGTTGGTTACAGGGAAAGCCTAATGAGCTTTGTTAAAGACTTGGGACCAACAGCTCAAATGGTTGCCAGGAGGAAGCTGGCCCAACTTCCAAACCAATCGTCCTCTTGTTCTGTTGATTCACCTTCATCTACTCTCCACCTGGGAGGTGGTATTCATCATCAAGAACGGCAAGGTTATCAAATGCCTTCTCATTTATCCAGTTGTGGCTCACCACCAGCTGCGTCTTACAAAGGAATGATGGTGGATCATACTAGCTGGGCTCCTACCCCCAGCGCTGCTCTACCAACGGAAGCTTGTGGTTCCTCCCACCAGCAAGATCAAATGGGTGGCTCCATGGATGTCATGGACGACCTTATTTCAACTATCATGCAACTTGGAGCCATCCAAAATATGAGTGCTCAGGCTCCCTCTGGTTCTTTTTACCTTCTTACTGGAGCTGATCATGAAGATGTGTATGCTGCTCCTGTTCAGCCACAGCCAGCTCTTCACCAGCATCATCAGTTCGCAAACACAAGGGTGCAAGTGCTATCACCGTGGCCAACAAACAACTTAGATGATTATCAGTTAGAGCCAAGGTGGTTGCCTCCACAGACCAGAGCTGCAAAGGTTCCTACCATCACTACTCACCAGCCGCAAGGAACGTCATCATTCTTCAATGCTTTTGATGACTCCCAAGGGCCAAGCAGCAGTAGTGCCAATGTGCCAGACCACACCAGGCATGGCACCAATTTTGGTCAGCCTGTTCGACAGCCAGCAGTTGATCGATGGAATCAACAACCGGAACCATGGAGTCTGGAATCAATATGCAATCATAACCCTCCTGTCAAGCAAAGACAGGAGCAGATAAGGACGACGACTCCATGGGATCATCAAGAGCTTAACATTGCAATGGTGGGGCAAGAAAGGCCATTATTGTTTGATCAAAGCACAAGAATGTTGAGCTTTAGCAGTAGGGATCAACAAGGAGCCCATTGTCCCCAGCCCCAAGGAGTGCATGGAGCTGCTGAGTCCTCTTCTCGCACCTTCAATGCTCAACCATCATCATCGAGAAGAGGAAATCAACAGCACCCTGATTTGAATCTTCAGCTGTGAACGATCACTTTGAATTACAACAAAGAGCTTAGAAGATGTAAAAAGCTGGAGGGAATAGACAGTAAGCAGCAGCTTTAAACTCTTGAGTTCTCCATTCATTTTACTGATGAAGGTCGATATAATTTGTAATTTTTTCCTTCAGATTGACTTTTTCTTTCTTTTATACTTCGGAGTGAATTGTAAAGGTGCCACTATATTCAAGGGAAAAAAAAGTTATAGAGAATGTATATTTGTAAGACTAATCTGATCTAATGCAAACTTCTATTTTATGGGAGTTAGAATATGGTTCCAAAAAAATAAAAATTGACATCTAATATGTTTCTTTGATTATAACAATATTTTCATCTGAATTTGTAATTGAAAATTTTAACATCTAACAAAATTACATCTTAACTTTGGTTAATAAGTTTGTACTGCGTACTATATATCTCTTGATTCCTTTAAAAAAGATATGTGAATATCATACTAACTTGAATGAGAGCACTTTTCACTCTTGAACGACGTCAGTACGCATTACTAAATTATTAATTAAAAAGCGACTCTCACTCGTTCCTTTTGTGCATGCTTTGAAAAGAAAGGACACCGACAAACTAAAGCTTCTTAAATAGAAAAAAAAGAATAGAAAACACCGCATAACCAGGAGCATGAGGTGTTCTTATAGATGTAAAGACATATTAAACAATGGAGTTCAAGTGTACTTTCATCTCGTGTTCAACCCAAGAAACTTGATATTTTATTACGAGACTCCCAACGACAATTTCTACTCCCATGAATTATCACAAACTCTGTGGTTTTGTTGATATCTCTACATAATCCACCTTGGAAGTAAGTGACGAAAACACCGAATGCTTTTATTCACCGTGACTGAAGCTTTAACCTAACATATGTATAATATCACTAATTAACACTATTCCACACTTCTTATAACGAAATAAACCTGGGAAACAGTGACTGAATAACGCCTGTGCGAGTTTGAACGCAGCTTACATAGCGGAAGCACGGTTTATCTCAGAGAGAATGACTATTGACAATGATAGAAAACAGAAAAGAATAATACTGGAGTTTAGGGCAGGCAGGAGCTATGTTCTTTTTATTATCTAAATGAACCCACAAAATAGCTACAAGTTCCAACCACCCTTTTACTTTTAGACTACAAATAGACATGGACATGAGGCCGGCGTGGTATTTAATGCAAAGGCTTAGCTACCACTTGACCATAAAAGTTACAATAATATGTAACACACCCCTCAACCATTGGCTTGTATTTGTTCGTATCCACAGCATTATCATTTCTCATAGTTATTAAATCCCTCCTAAAAGCTCTCCCTCTCTCTCTCTCCCCCCCTCTACTGATAAAATACATCCTTCACATATTCAGAGCATTTTTAGCTTTTCCTTACACAACACAATTTAACATGGTTTGACGGAGTGTCACTTCTGGTCGAATTTGTAACATCAGAGCTCCTTTTACAACTGTCAATAAGTAAAAGAAAAGGAAAATCGGAAACCAACCTTTCTAAATTACAAGGGGAATCCATCTAATGATCTTTTTATTACCATTTGCCAGTCCAGTATATCGGTAGTCCCTTAGGTAACGATAAGAATTTTTGTTAACCATTGAACAAATACCCGTATATATATATATATATATATGTATGAATATATACACGCATGATCGTGACCACAAAGGCTACCCCTGCCAACCTCCTGCAACTTCCCATCATCGTACTTTCAGATAAAGACTTGCCATCCCGTTCACTCCCCACCCTTGTTGTCCGTAGTAAGATGGCATTCCTTGCTTTAGGACATTCAGAACACATTATATTCAGAGATGGGACATATCATTGCTGCAACTTGTGAGGTTGGGTCAGAAAAAGAAATAGGTGGACAAGAGGACGCTCTGACCAGCTACATGACAAGCTTGCAATTGGCCTTGCTATAAATTTTCCCCTCTATATTCACCTCCAATCTTACGTTTTCATTCTCAACACCCCAACATTATATAAACCTCGCTTATCAAGGCACGAGATTAGAGAACGTTAGAGAACTTCCCAAAATTAGAGACATTCAACGAAAATCAACCTGATATGGCATGAAAATAAGCATTATACAAAACCGTGCTTATGGCAAGCTCCACTCACCGATGTTAGGCCATAATTTGATTTGAATTTGGTGACATTAATGCAATACACTTCCGTATATACATGAAAGAAGTTTAAATGAAAGTATTACCATTTTGTTATCCAGCCAACAAGTGAAAGCATACAAATGAAGTGAATGCTTGAGGTTAAGGTAACAACATTATATGACACAAGTAAGAATTCTGCAAAGTTACGGATCATTATACGTTCCAAGCTAATATAACGACCATTTTACAAAACGTAAGAAGCAATACCTAAATCAGTTCGCTTGACAAGGGAAGAAATTAAGAAAGATCAATTTTATTCGACCAATAGATGATGAATTAAGTCAAAAGGGAGCTCCCTTCAGTCCAAGCACAGAGAAGAGAAGGATGAAATTTTATCTCCCGCATCATTCACACATTCACAATAGCAAACTAATTGAATTTCCATGCCTACTGTGTTTGAATGAATGAGTCGGCAGCTAATTCAAATCCTTCTCCGATCCATGAGTGGACTGGAGGAAGCTCCCTTGAGCCATTTTATATCTCACTGACATGTCTACAACAACATTAAACTCAAACAACGCAAGTGATCACCAACCATGCATACATAAAAAATTCAACGTTCCAGACATCTTGAGGGAGTTGAAGACCTTGAACAGTCGGAATACAAATTGGATACTCTTATGATCATTCAAATTCGTCAAGCAGCCGGGGAAAGCAAACAGTTTCAACCCCAATTATTACAAGGCTACATGCCCGGTCTTTCTTTTTCTCGCTACATTCATGAAGGTCTCGTCTTTTCCATTGACGAGTCTTTGTGATATTGCTAGGCACTAGATATAATCTGATGTTTACATTATGATTCCAACATTCACTATCAATTGCGAGACACAGAACTTTAAGTTTCTACAGAGGACATCTACTGAGGTGGAGAGCCGATAACAAGAAAGTATAATTAGATTATGTCCTCTAGTTGCAGTCAAACTGCGACCAAAGGGACACAGAAGGGCAAAAGAGCAGAAGAAACAAGGGTAATAGAAGCCTAGTAATAGTTTTCACAAAAATTCACAGCCCTGCAATTGTTTGCACTTACAAAACTGCTGTATACCATGAACCTGCTTTCATGTATTGGTAAGAATTACATAATCGACTCAAGCAGTCGAAAATTGTGCTGATTCAGATTACTGGGCGGTTGAATTCACCATAGCCGAAAATAATGTTGCAGGAACCCTAACCCTAAGCGATAAGCTTTTTACCACTCAAGGAAGGAAAAAGAAATGGCAACAAAGACACTAAGGACAATTGGATTGCCAAAACGGGAGAAACCCAGAAGTCCTCATGGGGCCCATATCACTCAAAAACACACACAAAAACATGACTGTACTTCAAATCTAATTGAAACGATATCATGATCTCTGAAACCACATTTACAGATCTACCTAATTTCGTCTTCACATATGTAATACAAATCTAGGATGTGTCGTCAGGTTTCTGCTTTTATTAAACCTAATACACAAGATCAACCAAGGATTATGGTTAAACATCAAAAAGAGCCAAGTTTTTGGATATGTGGCCGCTATCTAATATAAAGGTTTACGAGCGTAGTATACTATGGGGAATGAGCAGGTGAGAAAAGTAAACATAACGATTAGGTTTAGCTCACTTACCAAACTGCTTAATAGTATTATTGATGAGGGCGATTATCTATGGAAACCAAATCAGCTTTCAGTGAGTAATGGTACCTCTTTGCGTTGCCAGGTCGCCAAGAACTTGACAAAAAAGAATCCATCCATGGATTTAAACGAAAACCATCATCAGTTGCACCGTTGTTAGTGATGTAAAAGCTATTGATAGTATTATACAGAATGATGTTATTACTAGGAAGGATATGTTTCAGGCTATAATACGTCTGTAGTATATCACAAAAAGAAGAAGAGAGAAAACAAAAAAAAAAAAAGAGCAAAAATCAAGGACGAGACGAGGGCAAAGGCAGAGGGCAGAGGGCACAGAGCAGAAGAAGAGAAAATGTCACTGTCCTTATGAGAGTTAGAGTGGAGAAAGCGATTGAAGATTTATACAAATCTGGTAAAGCTCTCTTCATCAATTCATAAATTATAAGAAAAGAAAAAAGAGGAGAGAAAATGGGGTGTATGTTTTCCCTCCCTCTTCCTATGTCTTTCCCTTTTACCTCTCTTTCTCAGTATGAGTCGTTTATTTATAAAAGAAA
>JAOTAW010000202.1:5777621-5790502 GCA_025629945.1 Erythroxylum savannarum | reverse complement strand
AATCAAAAGTAAGTTCTCAAATAACAATTTCTCTCTTGATAAAGTGATTTCACTTCCATCAGTAAACGACGACGCTTTTTTTGCCACCTTTCATTCGCGCCTCTTTTATCGATGGTGGTTCCTATTCTGTCGCTATATTCCATCGCAAAAATCATCAAGATAATGTCCCATCCATCTTTACCGATGGGTATTTTGTCCATCGCAAATTACCATATATTATGACAATTTCACTGATAGAATGTCATTTTTCGTTAATAATTATCAACGATATTGTTTCGTCGGTCTATACTGTTGTGAGAATCTAGGAGACATTAATCGAGCCTCATATTTTTTAATCGAAACATTAGCTTTAGTCTTTACTTTATACACCCAGTTGCATGATATAGGTTATACATCTCTAGGCTTTGGCACCAAGTCTTAAGTCTCATTTTGCTTTAGTGCCAGGATCTCATCCTCCACACATCTTTGATCATCTCCTCAAAGATCTCGAGCTCAACTATGCATAAGTTGAAATGAACTTAGATATCACCGAGGGGTGCATCTTTGGAGGTGGACTCTTACTTGAATCATTACAAGGTGCTTTCTCTTTTTGGCAATTTGCTCTCAGCTTCGTTGATTTTGTCTTAGACTCGATTATTCTCTACTTAGGACCAACTCTTCCCTTCTCAGGCTTGGGTGATCATAATCTCCTAATATTTCCTTTAATTTATTCTCCATCTCTCTATAGTCTAGTGACAAAACCATTTTTAATTACCACCATAAAGAAGCCTCATCAAATAATGATAAAAGAATTGTCTTTTAAGAAAAACTTTATTCCAAATGAAATATTATTACAATCTTTAAATAGATATTTACAGGATAAACACATAGCCATTTCTAGAAAATTCTAACAGACACGTTGCCACATTTTACAAATTCTAACTGTTGAAGCTCTAAAACATTGACATCTATTATTTGACTCTTACAGACTCTTAACTACTAGATAAAAGTGGAACATTTCAATAACAACAAACACAAAATTTTAGCAACAATAAAAATGGCCAAAGACCAACTCAGGCCACGTTGGAATTATATCCAACACTTCCTCCCTTAATTCAAACGTGTGCTTTCATTCTAATCATTGATCTAAATTTCTTGAATTTATTTTCTAGCAAGATTTTTGTGAAGATATCAGCTGGTTGAATATCAATAATATAGTACTGCAACTCAATCTCTCCTTTGGCAACAAATTCTCTAATGAAGTGGCGCTTTGTTTTAATATGTTTGGTTCTTCTTTGCTGAACTAGATTCTTAGACATTGTAATGGTTGATTTATTGTCACAAAAGATCACCAAAGGTTCTTTTTGCTTGTGCTTTGAATCCTTTAAGATTTTCAATAACCAAATGGCTTGATAGGTTGTTGTTGAGGCTACTATATACTCTGGTTAAATGCTTGATAAGGCAGTAGACTCTTTCTTTTTTAATGTCCAGGAAATTGCTCTTGAACTAAAACTGAAAATGTCTTTGATCATCTACACAGGCTACCCAATCGCTATCAGTAAAACCAACAAGATTATATAAATCTCCTTTGCTGTACCTTATGCAAATGTTGTTGTGCCTTTAATGTATCTCATAATTCTCTTGACTACTCCAAAGTGATGTTTGATAGGATTGTTTATGAACCTGGAAATGAGACTGACTGTAAACATAATATATGGTCTTGTATTAGTGAGATACATAAGACCTCTAAGTGGACTTCTAAATTATTTCTCATATACTTTTTCAACCCCGTAATTGAAAGAAAGTTTCTAGTTAGTATTTAATGAAGTCTTGGCAGGCTTGCAATCTACCATGCCAAACTTTTTAGTAAGTTCTTACAAAATTCCATTTGAATCTTGCAAAACTTCCAAACCCAAAAAGTAATACAAAATACCCATATCAGACATCTCAAATGTTAACATCATTGAAATTTTAAATTCATCCACCATATAAGAGGAATTTCCAGCATAAATGCTATTATCAACATATAAACATACAGCTAAAACTTCATTGCTGACACTTTTTATATATAAAGTTGGTTCAGAAAGAAAATCATTTTTAATAAAGTAAGCATCAATCTTACCATACCAGACTCTTGATGCTTGCTTAAGCCTACAAAGCGCTTTATGTAGCATGTAAACTTTATGCTTTGCCTTTCACTTGAAAGCCTTGTGGTTGATCAATAAACACATGCTCAACAAGATCACCATTAAGAAATGTAGACTTCACATCTAATTGATAGACTAGCCAACCATTTTGAGCAACTAAAGCTAAAAAAGTTCGAATAGTATTAAAACGAGCAACATGAGCATAAGTTTTTATAAAGTCAATACATTGGAATTTGTGAGTATCCTTTTGCTACAAGTATAGCTTTCGATCTTTGCAATGACCCATTAACATTGTACTTTGATTTAAAAACCCATTTCAGACCAATAACTTCCTTTCTCTCTGGTAATTCACTAATGATGTCTTGATCCTCTCAATGGTTGCAATTTCTTCTTTTATTGCCTCACACCATTCCTTTTTTCCAACTGCTTCTTCAAAACAAGTTGGTTCCAAGGCAAAGCAAGCATATTTTCAAGAAGCATAAATTTCATCGAGGCTTCTCATCCTCTTTGGTGTAGAACTTGGAGAGGATGATGGGGTCTCATTTGCATCATTAAGTCCAAATGACTTGGGAGTTGTTCTACATTCCACCATCTGTGCTGGCAATGTTTACCAATTCCAAGCTTCATTTTCATTAGACACAACATCACAACTAACAAATAACTTGTTAGAATTTGGATCTATAGCCTTTAGTTTCTTCACTATAGCCAACTAAAATACATTTTATGCTTTTATCATCTAATTTACTTCTTAATTCAAAAGGCACAAAAGCATAAACTATGCAACCAAATATTCTAAAATGACTTACAACAGTTTTCCTCCCATGTCAAGCTTCATACAATGTCATTTGGTGGATAGATTGAGTTGGAAATCTATTCAGTAAGTAAACTGCAATAGCTGTAGCTTCAGCCCAAAACTTCTTTGAAAGCCCTTTCTCCCTTAACATGCTTTTTAAAGCTTCTACAATTATTTTATTCTTATACTCTACTGCCCGATTTTGTTGAGGCTTATAGCTAGCAGTAAGTTGCCTTTGAATTCCATGGTCATTGTAGAACATTTTGAATTTTGTTGATGTGAACTTGCCTCCACGATCAGTTCATAATTTTAAAATAGAACAACCAGTTTCTTTTTCAATAATTGCTTTAAATTGCTTGAAGCATTTAAAATATTCATATTTTTAAAAAAATAATAAACCAAGGTCATTCTCAAAAAATCATCCACAAAAAGCAAGAAATATCTACTTCCATTCAAGGAGAGTGTATTCATCAAACCACACATATATATATGCATGTACCAACATCAACCTTTTAGTGGCCTTCCAAACCTTGCCTATTGGAAAACATTCTCGATGTTACTTCCCAAAAATACAAGCTTCACATGGCTGTTTTTTTCCATTAATCGTTAAAAGACCAGCTTTTTTTTTTTTTTGCACAACAATGTTAATCCATCGACATTCAAATGACCAAACCTTTGATGCCATAACATAAGATCATCACTAAATGCATTAACACTCAATTTTGAAAGATTAAAGAGGAAACATTTTATTTTCAGTCATTTTAAATTCGTAAATCAGTTTCATATTCTACTTGTAAAAAATCTGGCATTCATCATTATCAAAGACAACATAATAGCCTTTCTTCATTAACTGACCCAAACTCAACAAGTTCTGAGCAAAACCAAGAACATACATAACATCATGTATAATTTTGCGATCATATTGAGAAACTACAACAGTTGTAAACCACATACCTGAACCTTGTCATTATTTCCCATCTTTACTTATTCTATCTAAATAGAGTCATCAATCTCCACAAAAAAACTTTTGTTTCTTGTCATATGGTTGCTACAGCCACTATCAAGATACCAAATATCCTCATACACATCAAAACAGATAGTCAAACAAGATAGAAACAAATTATCTTTTATGGTATCTTCCTTTTCTTCACTAAAATTAGCTTGCTTAGTATTTTTCCAATAATTTTTGCTATATTGACATATTTGTTGCATGCATAACATTGAATTCCACCCTTTTTTCTGTCCATTATTTTTCTTATACCACCAATCTTCTTCTTCATGATTAGTTCTTCCACAATGAGAACATGGATTTAAGCCCGCATTGTTAACTTGAGGATTGTTTCTTAGTTGATTGCTTCTACCTCTACCTTTATCTCTAACTCCAGAAGTTCCACCTCAACCTCTGTCATTGTTGCCTCTTATTTAGTCATTAGATATCCTTTCCTCATTAAATTCCAACTGAAAAGCTTGTTGTGGAAAAGCTTTAACTATCCTACCCAAATGTTGCTCATGGGTTAAGAGTGATCCCATCAATTCATGAAGGGAATAGTCTGACAGATCCTTTGATTCTTCAATAATAGCAACAACATGATTAAACTTGGAGGGAAGGATTCCAAAAACCTTCTCAACCACTTTTTAGTTGGACATCTCTTCTTCAAATGATCTGATTTGATTCACCACAGAAGAAACTCTGGTGAAAAAATCTTGGACAGATTTTAATTGTTTCATCAGGAGATTTTCAAAATCTTGGCGAAGAGTTTGTAACTTTACAACAATCACTCCTCTAGACCCTTGATACTCTTCCTCTAATAGGTCCGAAGCTTCATATGATGTCTTAGGTCCCATAACTCCTAGAAAAATTGTATCATCTGTTGCTTGTTGGATTAGAAATAGAGCCTTTGCATCCTTTCTTTGCTTTTCTTTCAACTCATTGTGTTGTCCAATAGTTCGTCGCTTTGCATCTGCAAAATCACCAACACCATTCTCAACTAGATCCCATAAATCCTAGGACATTAACAGAAACCTCATCTTGATACGTCAAAATTGGTAATTACCACCAATAAAGATAGGAATATTTAGAGACGAACTAGGAACAACATTATTATAGGCCATATCAAAAGCTGATATTCCTAATTTTCTTTGTGTTTTACTCACAGCTATCTTCTCTCTATGTTTCTCTCTACACTCAGTGTTTCACTCACTCTCACACTCACGTAACTAGTTCTCTGATTCCAAAATGATAAAAGAATTGTCTTTTAAAAACAGCTTTATTCCAAAAAAAAAAATATTGTGCAGCCTTTAAATCGGCACTTATAACATAAACACGTAGCCACTTCCAGAAAATTATAACTGACACGTTGCCACTTTCTACAAATTCTAACAGATGAAGCACCAAAACATTGACATCTGTTAATTGACCTTATGGACTCTCAACTACTAGATAAAATTGGATCAATTCAATAACAGCAAACACAAAATTTCAGCAACAATAAAAATGGTCAAAGATCAAGTCAGGCCACGTTGGAATTATATCCAACAAATACAACATTCCGAGACACGTAGTAGAAGTCTAACCTTTTTGCTTATTATCATAACCCATAAATATTCATCATCGTATCACATTCTTATAAAACTTACCACGGAAACTATTTAGAGCAAATATAAAGCACACATACTGGAAGACTCGAAAATGACTCACCCTGGGTTTAATATTCTATAACTTCATATGTGGCGAGACAAACCCATTCTTGCTTGTACCAGCCTATTTGTCACATGTATCATTGACTTTATACATTCCACCCAATATTGTAGAGGCACATTCTTGATGTGCAACATGCTCCTGCACACCTCTGTTAGGTGCCTGTTCTTTCACTCTGCTTGCAGACTGCGTGAGCACGTGAGTTAATGGCGAATTCTACATTCTTGGAGGTAATTAGAGAACTCTTTTGAGGTGTAATCTCCTCCGCTGTGGGTGCATAGGCATTGGTTCTTCCTCCCGACTTCTTTTTAATTCTCTCTTTTAAACTCAAACTTAATAAATGCCTCTGGTCTTTCATGAAATCAACTCGTACGTACCTTAAAATGTCGTCTATGAAGGTTATCATATACGGACACCCACTAACTAATGCTTGTTTTACTTGATCAAACACATTTGAGTGTACCATCTCTAGTGGTACCATAGCTCGAAACCAACTCCTCGTACGGTAGCTGATATGCTAAACCGTACTGAGATCCAATACATACAACATCATCACGTATCTCCAGCTGGGGAAGACCCTTCAGCATTGACTGCTTCATCATTACCTTTAATTTGTGATAACTTACATGGAAGACCCTTCAGCATTGACTGCTTCATCATTACCTTTAATTTGTGATAACTTACATGACATAGGCATGCATGCTATAAATTTGCAGGCTTATTCCTCCTCGTACGATCAACATACGCCAAGACTTAATATAAGAAGACAAGACAATTTATTTTGGTCAGTCTAATACTTTGACCAAACAACACTTTAGCAGCTCCCACAATCACTATGGGATGCCTTTTTACTGTTTCTCTCTTTAGCAAAAAAGGATAAAGAAGAGGATTCATGTTTATATAGAAGCTGAAGTTGGGGAATCCATTTGTTCCTCAATACGAACTATGCCAGTTTATTGAAACTCCTAGAGTAAGCTTCACTTTTACAGAAAGGTTCAGCACAGTCTAGAATTTGCTAGAGATTGTTGGTGATTTTAACTTTCATTACGTACATGTCTTAAAGAAAATTAACACACATTAATCTTGTTTCATTACATAAGTTATACCAAAATTAAAGTTCTAACTTGTTGGAGTTTAGATATGCATACATGTAGAGCATACACATTTATGATCAAGCTTGTTATATACCTAAGAGAGAAAAAATCAATCATGATCTAGATATATTAAGAGAGTTAGGGAAAGAATATGTTCCTAATGTCTTCTCGATCTTTAACCTAGACTCAGCTTTAAATTTATTGGTAGCTGAAGGAGATGGAGGAGTAGGAATTTGTGACACGGTGAAGCAACAGAGCCAAGCACAACGAGCAATGACGATAAAGTCAAGAACGTATATCAGCAGACAGAGTTACCAAAAGCCCTCTATTAGATTTTTTATTTATTTTTAATGGAATTGCTAACATATAAAATTTTTGCCACGTAAAAATTTATTTGTCACTTTATCGTCACAAGGCCGTACACAAAACAAGGCTATTATAAATCAGTACATGAATGCAAGATAACAAGTTAAAAATCTCCTATATGGAGACGCTATATGACATGAACTTCCTTACATAGGGACGTGATCAAGAGCACCCCAAATCTCCACATAAGTGGATGGCTAAGATCCACTTGGACAGGGTTGGTACACGAGAAAATGAACAGGGATCACCTCTCGATCAAGAGATCTCTTGATCATGAAGCAAGCAGAACTGACAAAGAGTTATGAAAAGCTAAAATAACGAGTTTGAATTGGATGGCACGCTTTAAATCTGCCAACAGGCACATCTTACGTACAGAAATCATAATATGCTAGTCTCTACGCTTCCTCATGTCCTCGTCCATTTGCTGTACTCCAAATCCATAGGCACTCTCATTTTTCTCTAGCTTTTGGCGACCAACAGGCTTTAAGGAATCATTTGCTACTTATCCAAGCTCGCCATTAACATTGTTTCTGAAAATTGAACTTCTGTTTTTGTCATGTTTGTTTGTTTCAAAAACACTGAGAGGTTGAATAAAATCAGGTTAATCTTCTATTATGACTTCAAATTTTACTCTTTTTCACTTTTGAGTGTAAAAATATAGCTGACCTGATTTGACAACGTAACATGTGTTCCAAGATACGCTCGACCATGTTTATGTCTTATGTTAAAAGAAGACTAATAGTAGTAAAGCAGGCAATTCTACACCCATTTGTCTGGAAAGAGGTTAGACCGCCAGCGTTATTAAAAAATTAAATAATTGAATTGATTCAGTCAGACCGTAACGTGAGCTTCTCTTTCAGACGTCACCCTCACATTTCTGATTTCTCTTATGGCTGTGAACCCTAAGCTGGTGGTGGTGGTGGTGGGGCAGTGGTGAATCTGGTTTCTGAAAACATACATGACAAATAACAAAAGACTCGTCAAAGTATATAGCATCTAATAAGGGAGACAAGGATCTCTTCTTTTTTGAGGCACAAGACTTAGAATTTTACAGTTCTTCAGACGTGAACAAAAGGACAGTGACAAACTTGGTTCGGCTTGCACACGCTTTTCCTTTTCTCCACATCTACATCTATTTACTACTTAACCATATATAAAATGGCTTCACCCTCACGCATGCAACAGCCAATTCAATTGGGGAAAACTTTACTTATTCGTGCTGGTAAAATCACATATTAAACTTTTAATGCTCCATTTCCGTATACTAGATCGCAATGCAAACCATATTCCTAAACTATATATATATATATATGTATATATATAGGCGTGTTCATAAAGCATACTATTCTCATTTATTGTCCCTCCGGTCTTTTCTTGTACAATTTCAAGCCACAGAAGGAAATTACTTTCAGCATGAGAAAAAGGATAACATGGAAAAGAAAAAATGTTTTTTTCTTTGAGAAAGGAAAAGAAATAATGTTGATCTTCAATGTTCACAAGGAAAGTTAAGAGACCTTCATATCTACTTTTGCTCTAATGTGGCACGGTAAGCATTCCAATTAAGGTCCATATTCAACATTTCTCTGACCAAATGATGATTTTCATGATAATGACTTGTTTAAGTTTAAGTGCATATCTTTGTATGTCGTGGATAACTTAAGGAAGGTTGAAATTTAGTCTAATTAGAGGTTACAATATATTATTAGCTAACCGTCTGATCATATTCTACGAGTAAAGTTGCACTTACGAAATATGCGCTGAAGTTGTCAGGCCACAAATTGAGAACTAATACAAAAGATGTTGGTAATTTTTACTTTTGATTAATCTATAGCTAAAGGCAAAAAGCGATGCGGGTACGAAACGAGATGAAAAATTGAGTGGAAAAGTTTTGATTGAGTAATTAGAATCTTCATCAGAAGTTTCACCTCGAAAGAAAAGGAAGGCTCCATGTAAAGAATTGAAATATCTTTTAAGACCATGTGAAGAGCAGTTCTTGGAATTGACTGTCGACACACCCAAGTATCAGCCCCAAACATGTGGCCTGGATATTTTATCTATATGTCCTTGCACTTGGAATCTGGAGAGACTTTCATACATAATCGACTGAAGACAGCAGCTAGGCAATGACTCCACATCCTCTCTGCTACAGGTAGGGGTCAACTTCAGTCCAAAACGGATAATTAATGTATGTACCCTAATTACTTGCAGAAAACTAAATACTGTACATGCATCCAGGAGCAAGAATTTAAACAATTTAAACTCCCTCATCCAAAGAAGGTCCACTAGAGCATGTACTTAAGACAGACAAAACGTACCTTTTCCATTCACCAAATTTAAGAACGTGTGAACTCGGGCCTAAAGAATTAAGTTAGCTCTTGCACTGTTAATTTAAACTTCTAATTAGTGCCCTTTGTCTATCATTTTAAGTACCAAATAATGAAATATTCTAAAGAAGGTAAGTGTTGATTGGTTGTAACGATTTACGTTAACCATCATAATTTCCTAACATGTCAGTCATAAAACAAGATAATGAAATATATCTCAAAAATTAATAAACTTCAATGTTGCGTTGCATCTCTATAAAGTGAAACTTAATGCGAAGCAAGTATTTAATTCATCGACATACCTATTTTATGGAAAAACGAATTCAGTCACTTGTGAGATAAAGAGACAGTGGAAAACTTAAGCTGAACTACAAGCGCAATGAACAGCTTCATGTTCACAGATATAAGAAAAAGATTAAAAATGAAATGGGTAATATTTTTGTAAATTTTCAATGTTTTTGTGGTATAAAAAATAGCTAAAAAGAAGAGAAAAGGTGTGAGATGCTGAATTGTTAAAAAGAAAGAAAAGTAAGGATGGGAATGGTATCGGGAGAAACTGGTAGAGTGGACAGCGTGCGTGTTTTGATGTACGTGTATTATTTCTGGGTTAGGGAAATCGTTGAAAGACGGTGAAGAAAGCCTGTACGAGAATCCTAGATCTAAACATGGTAAAGCTTAGGAACAGACGATACTCATAGATTCAACAATCTTTTTCTCTTCCCTTCTCTCTCTCTCTCTCTCAGAGACCAGCAACTTCTACCACTACTACCTACGACTGCCACTGTCTCTCTTCTTACACCTATCTGCATTCCCGTACTAATACACATCCACTTTGGCCCTTCTCTACCACAACCACCCCCATAACACATTTATTATTTACCAACTTCAAGCTAGACTCCATAGAATCATGGGGACGAGAGGAATAAAAAAGAAGGGATGTCCATCTTCTTCTCCTCCTACTAGAGGACTAGCATTGAAAGTTGCGTAGAACGTAGCGGTTGTGCATGATCATTGTTAGTTTATTATAATCGAATTCAACCTTACTCCTGTCAAAATAAAATAGATAGAGTGGGCTTTTCTTGTTTAGTAACTTGAAAACCAGTCTTATTCTGCTAGTGAATTGGTGCTTAATTCTGCGCTCTCCAAAGGGAATTTAACTTTGACGTCTTAGCTTTATTTCCTATTTTCTCGTTCATGGGTTCGAAGACAAACAACAGATCAAAACTGACATTCATCAACAATCCTTCTCTTCTTTACTGTGTCTCCATCTTCTTCTTCTTCTTCTTCTTCTTCTCCTTTTGTGCGCTCTTCACCTCCATCACTTCCACAGTCACTTGCATAGGTAAGTATTTAACTATTCTCTCTGCAGAAGTTCCAGTCCTTTTTATGCTCTCTTATTAGTCATCTTTCAAACTTCTATGGGGTTTTTTGTTTTCACTCAATCTGGTAAGTGAAGAGAAGGGAGTTGAACTTCAAAGAAAACACTGCATTCATCTCAGTCATCACTGTCTACATTTTTCCTTGTTTTACTATCAAATATTTGCCTTGGGGTCTTTCAAATTTCTGTATACCTGAATAATGAGTAACTTCATTAATTCGTTTTCCATAAAATGCAGACCCCAGATGTTCGTTGTCCGGTAAAGCTGATATCTATTTTCAGGTGAGTTTGGATCTGTTGCGCCTATGAGTCTAGCTAGATTGTACCAGATATTAATTCTTAGTTTTAAATCAATAATCTTCATTTTAGACCCATTTTATACTAAATTTGCATCTTGTCCAATGCCTGAAGACAAAAAAACATGTGCCTCTGTTTCTTTTACTAATAAAAAATAACACCAAATAACCAAATAAGTACACACTACAGCAACAGTCAAAGATGGAATCGACCGACAATGACTTGTGGCTTGACAGTACCTAGTTAGCTACCATCTAGACTGCAAAGTTTTTATCTTTTCCTTTTCATGTAATAAAAACAATTGATACGTCCATGATTTGCGTCAAGAACGGTGCCTGTAGAGCCACGCAAAGGGACCCGTTTGCACTGTGAGCCGTGTGATGAATCTAACGTATCCATGGACAACAGGAGCCATGATTAGGCATCAGCTAGCACCAAACCATGGTGGTCCCTCGCCCCCTTTCTAGTTTCAAGCTTAGTTTAGCGTACAACGCTGTCCTTAGCCAAACTGATAATCGAGCATGATCTATTTCCTTTCTCTTTGACGTCTTTTTACTGCTCATTGCTTTCAGCGGAAGCATGCTTGTGTGCTCCAAAGAATATAATCTACCGCAAAATCTATCCACTTACCCCTCTTCTCGTGAACCACTTCTTCGTGCGCACGTTAGCACGTGCTGTGTACGTGCTCCATTTACAATTGTGATTTGAATTCACAGGATCTTGAGAGGAGAAAGGATGAGATGACCAAGGAGGCTTCTTTGAAAGTGGCACGGAGGGTTTTAAGTGGACTAGGCTCGTCGCCGCCGCATTGCTCGTCAAAGTGTGGGAAATGCACTCCATGCCAGCCGGTACACGTGCCGGTGCCACCAGGAAAGCCGGTGACGGCGGAGTATTACCCGGAAGCATGGAGGTGCAAGTGTGGCAACAAGTTATATATGCCATGATAAACTTGACTAAGCCAAGTAACATCGTAGTTAATATTACTTAGTTGGTTTCAATATTATTATATTATCAAACATGTGATCTAACTCTAAGTAGAAGTTTGGTTCCCATGAATCAGAAGATGTTTTATGAATTTACCATGGTGAAGGTGAAATGAGAATTGTTACATCTGTGGGAACTAGAACTCTACAGAATTAATGTTTTAGTTTTTGTTAAAACTCACCGATTGGAGTACTGCAAAACAGTTTATCTTTTTTGTCATTTTGACGTTCACATACATGTTACCTTTAGATGCCATTATCAGTTGGAACAATTTCTTCAGTAGAGCCATTCGTTTAAATTTAGTAGTTCTCTTTACAAGATCTACTAGTCTCAAAAATCAAATCCTCAGGAGTACTGCTGACTGGGGGGGAAAGGATATATGATGCAGATGTAAGCCAACAAGAATTGATTCCTCTTGACCTACAGTGACTCCATATACAATGTTGTGTTTAGGGATTGAAAATGGACGGTGGGATGAGAATGCTAGATTTGTGAAGGTTCTAGTATTGACTTTTGTTTCGATACTTCTTACATCTTTCTCTTTTTATTCTTGTAGTAAAAAGAGAGTGACATTTTATCTAAAAGGTTTTTTCTTTTACTTAATTTTGCTTAAAATTCAATTTATGTTGGTCGAGTATTTATAATTTAGAGGTGAAGTGGTGCAATCAATTAGATAAAAACTTGAAAATTAATATTGATCAATTTATGCTTTAATTTCGATGGATAAACTTAGTAAATACTCCATCCGATTCATAATAAGTGTCGTTTTAGAGAAATGCACACTTATTAAGAAAGTTAATGAAATGTCTGATATACCCTTA
>JAOTAW010000202.1:5678769-5691236 GCA_025629945.1 Erythroxylum savannarum | reverse complement strand
AGAACTTACTTTATCTCCAGAAATTCTGCAATGAGAAGAGGCTGAATAAATGATCACTTGTTAAGTAGGAAAGCTATATATTCTAAACAAAAAGGCTTAATACCTTCCAAAAGTTCTCAGGTACATAATACTGTAGCTTGCTTTCCATCAAATGACCAAAAAGAGATTGAACTTGATAGAACACATTGTCATCTGGATTGTCTGTATCATCATCAATGGAAAGCAAGGCCTGGAAGGAAACAAATAACTTTATTAAATTGGTTCTTGGCAAAATTATTACTGTAAGTTGTCATGACACACAGCACGACAACTTATAATTCATATATTTATTGTGTGTGTATATGTATATATATATAACAACCTCTCTATTAGTTATGGATAAGATTGTGTACTTCTAGATTTTTCCTGATCGGGCATTTAATGAGACTTCTATTGAGATATTGTTATTATTGTCGTACTCTAAAACAACCTTATACAAAATTAACTAAAAATGTAATGTAAAGCATAGCACGTTAGATCTCTTGAAACATGGTTACCCTTATAATCTATTCTTCTTAATACAAAAAATAGCAATTAATTAATAAGTGATATTATGTGGATGAGTTGTGCCAAGTTTTATATGCTAGAAAAGGAATTTATTAGAAAGAATTTATAAAATTAATTTGCACAATTTAATAAAAAATATTTATTTAATAAATAAAGTTAAGTACCTTTTAAAAATAAACATTTTTAGAAGTTAAAGTCTTCAATATTTATTTTTAGAATAAAAATATTTAAATTGTATCATATCATACTAACAATTTTGTGTATAGTAAAATTTATATTCTGTTATAATTTATATGAGATATTTATAACAATTTAAAATTTAACATAAATTTAAAATAATTAAGTAAAATATTAAATTCCAATAATATCATATTTCTTTTTTAAAAAAAGGTTAGCACAAAGATATATATAAATTATAGAAATATAAGTTAATACTAACCCGACAGCTCAGGAATAGCCAAAGAGGAAAAAATCGAACATATACTAAAACCCGTAATAACTAAAATATAAAACAAACTTAGAGTTGCTTTTTAACTAAAAATATAAAACAAACATAGTGTGCTTTTCTTCTCCACGAGTATCTTTCATTTCTTGAATTTTCTCCATTTTCTAGTCCAACAATGATTAAAAGAAGGAAAAGGGAATCAAAACTCAAAAGGATGGTTGTTGCTAGTGAGATAAACAGGAGAGAGTTTATTTGTTTTCCATTAAGAAAAGACAATCAATCAATTATTTTTATCTCTTTTAAATTTATTTTTATTAAATGTACATTACAATTTTTTATATTTCTAATAATAAAACTCCACAAATCGTTTTTCTTCATCAATTACGTCCATTTTGAGACTACCTCAAATTGTGTTTTTTGGTGTCACGAACACCTGTAATGACTTCAACAAATGTGTGTATTCCAGAGGCAAACTCAGAAAGAAGAGAAATGACAGCTGAAATATTAATATTAGACAACAAAATCAGCCGCACAAGTTCAGGGCAGCAATTACAAGCAATAGGAAATATAACATTTAGAGAAAAGAAATCCGAGGAAGGGAAACCAGAAGAAGAGACATTCAGAAGGGAAAATTTGTCAAATCATACTCTACCCCTTTCCCATTACCACCCACTCATATATCTTCGTTTTCTCTGACCTTCAGCGATTTCTTTCTGATCCTCGTACTACGCCTCATATTCGCCTCTGGACGTACCTCTGGGTGTACCTCCTTATGCGCATCTTCTGCCATCTGTCCACTCATGACAACCTCATCATTTAGTTGCAATTCCCCATCATCGCCTGCCAGCTCAGCACTCCTAACATCTTCATTCGGTGCTTGCTCTTGCTCTTGCTCTTCTATAGTCGTGACATTACCCTCCTCATCGAAATTGACCTTGTCCTTAAGGTCAAAGCTAGGATAGTGTTGCTGTAGGTAGGATTTCAGTTCCCAAGTGGGTGCTATATCAGAACCCCACTGAATGAGATATTGTTGTTCTGGTCGGCCTGCACTTACTATCCATCTGTTCTGTAAAATTTTCAAAGGAGAAATAATGGGCCTTTCTTCCACTGTTGTCAAGGGCAGGGGTATGTACGTTTCCTTTGGAGAGCCTTCACATTTCTTAAGATAAGAAACATGAAATACTGGATGAATTTTAGCGTCCGCTGGTAGTTAGAGTTTATAAGCAACTGTGCCAAATTTCTCCAAAACCTCAAAGGGGCCGAAATACCTCAACAACAGCTTCTGATTTTTGCGCAGCTGGACTGAATGTTGTCTATAGGGCTGAAGTTTCACAAAGACCAAGTCACCAACCTGAAAATGCTCTTCTGTTCTCTTTTTATCCGCAAACTCCTTCATTCGCAACTGTGCCTTCTCTAAATTGTATTTCAAAACATCTAATACATCATCCCTTTCTTTCAATTGTTCAAACAAATCCGGGGGCACTTCTAAGGAAAGAACACCTCGAACAATGGAGGGTGGATCGCGACCAAACACAGCTTTGAAGGGTGTCATACCAATCGAGGATTGGAAAGCTGTGTTATACCAATATTCCGCCCAAGGAAGATAATTCACCCATAGCTTAGGTGTGTCAAACACAAAACACCGCAAATACATTTCCAAGCAACGATTGAGGGCTTCACTCTGACCATCCGTTTGTGGGTGGTATGAGGAGCTCATTTTCAGAGTAGTGTGCTGTAACTTGAATAGATGCTGCCAAAAAGCACTAGTAAAAACCTTGTCTCTATCCGACACGATTGACTTCGGAATACCATATAATTTCACCACTGTTTGTACAAAGGTTTCAACCACTTGGGGAACATTATAATTAGCCTTGAGGGGTGCAAAATGACCAGACTTAGTTAATCTATCAACCACTACCATAATGACAGTATAACCCTTAGAATTCGGTAATCCAGTAATAAAATCCATGGCTACATCTTCCCATACTTGCTGAGGTATGAGAAGTGGGCTTAATAACCCACTAGGGTGCAGTTGAGATACTTTAGCTCTTTGACAAACCTGGCATTGACGGATGTATGTTTTTAGTTGTGTTCTCATGTCTTTCCAAAAAAATTGGGACGCCACCGAGCCAATGTACGAGTAAAACCAGCATGGCCTCCTTGGGTGGATGAATGGAACTCCTCTAACAATTGTTGAATAATAGCAATGGTTGTATATGGAATGACTACCTTCTTGCGCCAATAAATGAGACCATCCTTCAAGGTATATTCTGGGTGCAGTGCTGGATTATGCTCAATCCGGCATATTAAGTCTTGTAACTCCTCCGATTGCTTCACACTTTCCCTGATTTCTGCCATTATATCCGCTTGATTAGTTGTGACAGCCACGTAACAACACCTAGAAAGAGCATCAGCAGCTTGATTAGTGTTGCCCGGTTTATATTCAATAGAATAGTTGAATCCCAATAACTTAGGTAGCCATGCCTCTTGTTCTGGAGTTTGTATGGTCTGTTCTGAAAGATGCTTTAAACTTTTCTGATTAGTCCGGATTATGAAATAGTGTCCTATTAAGTAGTGTCTGAATTTAGCCATAGCTTCAGTGATTATGTATAGTTCCCTTACATAAGTTGATTGAGCTTGCATACGGGCAGATAGTTTCTTAGAAAAATAAGCAATGGGGTGTGCTTCTTGAGACAACACAGCACCTATTCCTCCCCCAAATGCATTAGTTTCCACTACAAATGACTTAGAAAAATCAGGCATAACCAAGATGGGAGCATTCACCAGCGCTGTCTTGAGTTTCTCAAAAGCCATTTGTGCCTCTTCATCCCATTTGAAGTTGTTTTTCTGCAATAACGTTGTGAGAGGGCTCGCAATGGAAGCATAATGTTTGATGAACCTACGGTAATACCCCGTTAGTCAAAGAAACCCCCTGAGTTGTGATACATTTACAGGTATGGGCCAGTTAAGAACAGTTGTCACCTTCTCTGGATCCATTTCTACTCCTTGGACAGAAACGACATGCCCTAAGTAATGGATTTTGGTTTGCCCAAAAGAACATTTGGATAGCTTAGCATACAGTTGGTGTTCCATCAACATAACCAATACCAATTCTAAATAATGCAAATGGAGATCCCAATCAGTGTTGTACACCAATATGTCATCGAAGAATACCAAAACAAACCAACGCAAATAAGCCTTGAAAACATCATGCATTAAGGACTGAAAAGTAGCAGGGGCATTTGTTAGCCCGAAGGGCATGACAAGCCACTCATAATGTCCTTGTGGTGTTCTGAAAGCAGTCTTAACAATATCCTCCTCTTTAACCAAAATTTGGTGATAACCCGATCTAAGATCTAGCTTGGAAAAATAACACGCACCTTTAAGTTCATCCAGCAACTCATCTACCGAAGGAATAGGAAAAGAGTCCTTCGTTGTGACAGCATTTAGAGCCCTGTAATCAGTGCAAAACCTCCACGACCCATCTTTTTTCTTGACCAATAGAACAGGGGCCGAATAGGGGCTGTTACTGGGACGGATAATGCCCTCCTGCAGCATCTCATTTACCATGTTTTCTATCTGATTTTTCTGATAAAAAGGGTATCTATATGGTTTGACCTTCACAGGAGGTATTCCAGGTTGAAGACTGATAGCATGATCATGAGATCTTCGTGGTGGTAGACCCCTGGGAATTTGGAATACGCCCTTATATTTCAACAACAATCCTTGTAAATCAGAAGGCATGTCTCTAGGTAATTCCAGTATCGGTTCTATAACCTCCTTTGTCCCTACATATTCCATCGTATAACATTCTTCTATGGCATCCGTATCACGCAATCTGAGCAATTGATGGAAGTGAGCCACCTTGGGTAGTCTGTTGCGCTCCCCTTTCAAAGTGACCCATGACCCATTCTGAAAAATTTTCAATACCGAGGTACTATAGTCAGATATGTGCTCTCCCAGTGTAGCAAGCCAATCAGCCCCTAACACAATGTCATAACGAGTTGCATCCAGGACTAAAGCAGAAATTGTGATGCGAGTGTTATCAATAATTAGAGGAATGTCTCTGACCATAGTATTGCCCTTTAGAATTTGACCACCTCCCACTAAAACTTTAAACCCAGGAATCTGTTCCTCTACCATCTTCAAATGCTTGACAATCCGGGGTTTTATAAAATTATCGTCACTCCCCCCATCCAGAAAAACCGAGACATCAGTTCCAAGTATAGATCCATGAAACAAAATCGTACACTTACCAGGTGCTCCTTGCGAAGCTTGAAGAGATAAATGGAGTAATTCGATGGTTTCCTTCTGCTCCCCGTGCATTTCAGCCTCTTGACTTAGTTCTCCTTCTTCATTGTTTCCGTCATCGGGACTACATTCCATGAGTAAATACTGTCGATTTGGGCACCAGTGATTCGTCGTGAACTTTTCATCACAAGTAAAACAAAGGCCTTTCTCCCGTTTCAGCTGTACCTCGGCCGGCGTTAAACGATTGACCGACGTTAAAGGTTTAGACAAGGGCGTTGGTAACAATGGGGGTAATGGCTCCCTTCTTGCTGTCGGAATCGAAAACGTGGACGTTATTTGAGTTTGAGGTCCACCCCCTGTTCTCACCCCTTGTGTTGTCTGCGTGGAAACAGATCCTCCCCCTGAACTCTTCACTGTGTTACCCACGTGATAGCTGCGATTCCACAAAAATCCCCAATTAGGTGTGTTCTTCTCATCAAGTAATCTAGCCAGAGCTGCTGCCTTGGATAATGTCGCTGGTTCCCTTGAAATTACTTCTCGTCGGATCTCATCCTTCAAGCCACTGATGAAGCAATCCAGAAGGGCATCTGCGGCAACCCCCTCCACCCTATTTTCAAGAACCATGAAACGGGTATGGTATTCCTGGACTGACCCGGTTTGATTAAGCTTGAAAAGTTGGGCCCTGGGATTCTCATATTCGGTTGGTCCAAAATGTAGCTCAACTGCCCTAGACAAAGCAGCCCAAGATGTGATCTGGTTTGTCTTTTGCATCAGCTGAAACCAAGCCACAACGTCACCTTCCATGTTCACAGCTGCTATCACCACCTTTTCAACCTCGGAAGTGTTGTAATAAGCAAAATACTGTTCAGCTCTAAAAATCCAATATAAAGGATCTGTGCCGTTAAACCTGGGGAAATCAATTTTAGCAAGCCTTGTGTGACCCTGAGTGTTCGTGCCGAAGTTCGAGGACCCGCCGGCGGCCTCCAGCCTCCAAGCTGCCAACTCATCGGAGAGACTGGTCATTGCCTTAGCAATCTCCTCTACGCTGCTTTCGATCTTTTCCATTCTCATAGATGATGAAAAATCTCGTTGTTCTCACAGCACGTGCAACTTATTAATCTCCATCTGAAGTTCTTTTCGTAACTCACTGTCCGCCATTATAGGGTCCTCTCAATGAAAGCACCAGTTTGTCACGAACACCTGCAATGACTTCAACAAATGCGTGTATTCTAGAGGCAAACTCAGAAAGAAGAGAAATGACAGCTGAAGTATTAATATTAAATAACGAAATCAGCCGCACAAGTTCTGGACAGCAATTACAAGCAATAGGAAATATAACATTTAGAGAAAAGAAATCCGAGGAAAGGAAACTAGAAGAAGAGACATTCAGAAGGGAAAACTTGTCAAAATCATTCTCTACCCCCTTCCCATTACCATCCACTCATATATCTTCGTTTTCTCTGACCTTTAACGATTTCTTTCTGATCCTCGTACTACGCCTCACCCTCGCCTCTGGACGTACCTCTGGCTGTACCTCCTCATGCGCATCTTCTGCCACCTGTCCACTCGTAACAACCTCATCATTTGGTTGCAATTCCCCATCATCCCCTGCCAGCTCAGCACTCCAAGCATCTTTATTTGGTGCTTGCTCTTGCTCTTGCTCTTCTATCGTGACAGTTTACTTTTACACCAAATGTCATCATTTTGGTTTGCTTTAACTCACCCAAAAGCTCCCCCTCTCTCTCCTCTCATGCAATTTTCTTCTCTCTGGTTTCTCTATCGTGGACTCCTCTTCTTATGTCAGCGTTTGTCTTCTCCGGCCACTGTCATCATGTCCTTCAATGGAGGTATTTTTTGAGCCACTATCATCTGGGTTTTTCGTATATTAGATAAAAGTTAATTTGGATATTTGATTACTTTCGTGTATTTGTGTATTCTGTTAATGGAAAACATTTTAAAGGTATCAATGTTAATGATAGAAAGGACAAGACGTGATTTTGGTTGTGATATTGGGATGAATTTATGATGCATGCAAGGTGTTTGATGAAATGTCTGTTATGTTGATGTTTATTATATGGGAGTATTCTGCGTAATTTAAATTGATAGAAATCTATTCCTTTAAATGATGGGAGTGTTATAATTTTGATACAAGTGTGTATAATGAAAAAAATGAATTATTCCTACATTAAAAATTTAATTTCAATTCTTTATTTTCAGTTCTTTGATGGTTTAGTGTAGTGTAGTGGAACTTACGAGAGAGTGGTATTTCGGTCGTGACGTGGAAAACAAAAAATATATAGGTTATTAAAAGTTAAGTTTTTCATTTTAGCAAGTGAAGGAGGTATAAAAGAGAAGTTATTTGGGCAAGAAAACATCAAAAAGTTACTTTGAAACTAATTTCCATTATTCTTGATCAAGAGTTCACCATTCTTTAGAGATAAAAGGAAGGATTCAACAATTCTTTGGCGATTTTTAAAATTCAAGAACATGACTTTTTTATATTATTTTCTTTATTGTTTTTATGATGATATTCTTTATGTGTTTATAAACAAATATTGATATAGATTTAGGTGGGAAGAACCTAGGATGTGATATACTCTAATTGATTCTTTGGTTTAACGAAATTGTAGTTTTATTGTGAATTATTCATGCTATTATATTTATTAAATCAAATGAGCGAAAGTGAAATATTTATTATTAGACGAAAAAAATTAAGATTTGAGAGTTGAGATATATGTTTAGATCATAACATGAATAAAGAGAATCAAGTATGAGCTATTTAAAAGAAAGCCACAAGATCTTTTTAGATTAGGGTAAAATCTATCAAAGAGTTTATAGAATGAATTAAATTATTTTTAGGTTTTCTAGATTCAAAAAGGATTTTGGTTGATTACCCTTTGAATAGGTATTATATGTCTTGAGAATATATTCAAAATTGGGAACTCTTACTAGTCCAAGAACTAGAATAATTTATTAATTAATAGTTAAACTAAATATAGTAGAGCCTTAGGGGAACCTGTGCTAAATCTAGCTAATTCATAGTTTGGTATATTCTTGATTATTTCTTTGCATTAGTATTTATATTGAGACTTTATTTTATTTATCCAATCATCTATAAATGTTGATATATCTTGCTAAGTTTATAGATAGTGGGTAGTTAATCAAGAATCCTCATAGAATTGATCTGTACTTGCATTGTTAGCTACAATTACATTATGCACTTGTGGTAAAACAATTAAAACAAACAATTAAGTAATGTAGAATGCATCATTGACTTTTTGACTTATAATGAGTGTTCCATTTTAGAAAACCTATCTAGTACTACAAATATTGAATCCTTACCATTTCTAGAACTAGATAAAGCTAAAGAAAAATCCATTAACAAATCTACCTATCTATAGGGTTGCACTTGAGATTTAGCCTGTTTATAAGTAACACATCTTTCACATATTCTCTTTATATTTTAAGATTCTTTTTGACTTTAAAGTCTCCTCCGCAATGATAAATTTTAGATTTATTTTCATGTGTTAAATTAGCATAATTTATTATTCTACACTTATTATTCATAGTAGAAGCACTATTTACATTCCATTTAAATTAACCTAATTATTTTCATTTGTTTTCAATTCTGCATTACGTCACTAAATTGTAGGATCATAGGAATCATATACTCATATTCATTCAATTGAAGGAAAGGAAATGATATATTTTATTGGTTTTTATCATTCTCTTTACAACTTATAGAAAAGGGGTTTCTTTTGCTTAAGTAATGTCATTAATTCACTTGTTTTAGATTGTTGGCTTCGCTTCAGATTTCAAACAACCATTATGGAATGTGGATAGATCTAACTATTTAATTTCCTGTTTCGGTGCGGTCGAACTTGGAGAAAAAGGACTTGTTCTTGAATGTCATTATTTGTTCGCTCTTTAAGTTTGTTCTTGTTCTAAAAGAAAATGAACTATAAAGTCCTAATATAAGAATGAAAGTTTGGGGATTGATTGTAGGATAGGGAAGGTGTTAGGCACCTAATCATGCTCATCTAAATAATTACCTAGACCTATGACAAATTTTATAAATTTAGAGAAAAATTCAAAGAAGAAAATGTAAGACAATTTGTTATATCTTTGGTAACTTAAATTATGTAATTTAGTTTGCTACTACATAATTGATTAATTGCTGATGAAAAACTAGTTTTATAAAGGTTTAAAGAGTATTTAAATTATTAGGGTTAATTTTGATTACTATAATTGATAATACTTTTTTGTTAATTATATATATTGAAAATTTTGATATATAAAAAATAAATAGAATTCACACATTTTTTTAATAATTTACCCTTCTTTTTGCGAAATATTCTTTTTTGCATGCCCTATATTGTGTTGAAGAGCGTCGCTCATCCTTCTTCTTTGTAGTCTAGAGTTGTCCGTCCATCCAGGTAAGTCGTCTAACTCATGTCTACCATTTTTATTGCTTTAATAATACGATTATAATGCCTTTGGGTTTTGTGTGAATGCAAATGAGGTCTTGATTTTGTGTTGTTGTTTAGAATATTCTTATAATCATTGATGAGTTTTTATGTTCTTCTTTAATAGTTTAAGTATTTATTGTATGTGGAATGAGTTTGAGTTCTTATGGATGATTTGAGGCATAACTAAGTTCATGAGATGATATATAGCTGGAAACTAGTGATTCAGCTCCCATGAGACTTATCGGTGAAAAATTTCACGAGTCTAAGAATCACAATGAGAACTTGGTTTCTTGATTCACAGGTGTAAACAATGCCACGTACCACAGTATTCTAATCAATTGTAGGTGATTAATTCAATTGATTAATAATTCAACTTCAATGTGATTAATGCAAACTTAGTATTAACATAAGAAATTCATATGTTTAATAGGCAAGACAGTTCTTTGCATAATAAACCCCTAGGACGGTATATAGGCTGGAAACCCATGATGCAGCTCCTATGAGGCTTATTGGTGAAAAATTCCACGAGCCTAGGAGTCATAGTAAGAACTTGCTTTCTTGATTCACAGGTGTAAACAATGGCACGTACCATAGTATTGAAATCAAATGTAGGTGATTAATTCAATTGATTAATACTTAGGGGATGTTGTGTAAAGTTTAGATATTCTATAAACTTAGGGGACATGAAGGATACCAACTATGAAATTAACAGTTTTGCATAAATGAGTAATGTTGATAGATCTTAGATGTATAGACGATTAACAACTGATGATTTCATTAATCCTGAGTTTGTTAAGGGAGTTGAAGCTTCTATTCATTATGCATATTCTCAACTTGCATATATGGATGACCCAAAGATCAGATGTCCATGTAAAAAGTGTAAACACATTCGTTGCCTTCCTATTGATGAAGTGAATGGGCATTTGCTAAGAAAAGAGTTTGCCCCAAATTATTTTGAGTTGACGCGACATGGGGAGCCATTGATTTGTAGCACCTCAAGGAGTAATGAAGTACACTCGTCAGTGAATGTAGATAAGTTTGAAAGGGGATTGGATTTAGAATAAATAATGTAGGTGCAACTGAAAATCCTTATGTAAATGATTTATGATGCAGTCGGTTATACCTTTCAGGAAAATATAGAAAATCATGAAGAAGAACCAAATCCAAATGCAAAATTTTTTTTTTGACTTATTGCACTTAGTTGACCAAGAATTATAGCCAAATTGTGAGACAATGACTTAATTGTCTTCAATTGCTCGAATATTGAAAATAAAGTCTGAAAGACATATTTTTTATTATAGTTTTGATAAAATTATTGGATGGTATAATTAATCATTACCTCTTGATCATACAATGGTTGATAGTTTTACAATATGAAGAAACTTGTTAGGGGTCTTGGTTTGCCTGTTGAAAAGATTGATTATTGAAAATTGGGATGTATGTTGTATTGGGGAGATGATGTGGAATTACAAGAGTGCCAATTTTGTGGTCAATCTAAGTTTAAGCTTAGAAAGTTTTCTATAAAACATAAAGTAGTACCCTAGAAGTGGATATATTATTTTCTGCTAACTCTGAGACTTCAAAGACTATATGCTTCTGATGTTACTGCATCTCACATGAGATGGCATAATGAACACGAACAAGAAGATGGAATAATGAGTCATGCATCAGATGTACTGGCATGGAAACATTTCAATAACACCCATGATGAGTTTGTAATTGAAAGTTAAAATGTTAGGTTGGGATTATCGACGGATGGATTCCAACTTTTTAGTCAATTCGGCCAATAATATTCATCATAGTCAATCATAATTACTCCTTATAATTTGCCTCCATGGATGTATATGAATGAGATATATATGTTCTTGACAGTGATTATACCAAGGCTTACAAATCCAAAGAATAAAATTGATGTATTCTTACAACCATTGATATCTAAATTGCAACATTTTTGGGAATGTAGTATTGAGACATATGATGTGTCTCTGAAACAAAATTTTGTGTTGAGAGTAGCTTTGATATGGACCATTAGTGATTTTCCATCATATGTTATATTGTCTCGATGGAGCACACCAGGGAAATTGGCTTGTCCTTATTGTGGCAATAATTTTGATGCATTTTATCTTCCAAACCGGGGCAAAACATGTTGGTTTGACAACCACAGGAAATTTCTTCCTCCATATCATCCATTTAGATGCAATAAACAAAAGTTCATTAAGAATAGGATGGTATAAACACCTCCTTCCCCTCACAAAGATGGTGAAGAGATATTGCAGGAGATTGATGAATTAGGGTTGTTGAAAGTTACAGAATTTGAAGCTGATGAAGTTAATACAAGTATTAGTAAAACTTTGGTTGGAAAAAACGAAGCATCTTTTGGGATTTGTCATATTGGAAAACTAAATTTATAGGTCATAATCTAGATGTGATGCATATTGAATTTTTTTTGGCAATTTGTTCAATATCATAATGAATATTGAAGGGAGGACAAAAGACAATCCAAATCACAAGTTAATTTGAAACTTTTTATCTAGAAGGAATGGGTTACATAAAGATCTTTACATCGGTAAATATTCAAAAGCATGTTACACTTTGGACAAAAAACAAAAGAAAATTTTGTATGAATGGTTGAAAAGTCTAAAGTTTCCCGATGGTTATGTTTCAAACTTGGTAAGGTGCGTGGACATGAGGAAGTACAAATTATTTGGGATGAAAAGTCATGATTGTCATGTGTTTATGCAAAGGCTAATTCCAAT
>JAOTAW010000202.1:5624103-5634656 GCA_025629945.1 Erythroxylum savannarum | reverse complement strand
AATCCCTTAAAGGAAATCGCTGTTTCATGACCCCCTGTGGTTTGTATCAATCGGAACCTAAAATGCCGATTTTGAGCGTGTAGAATTTCTTTTAGACTGGGACTTGCCAACCCCGATTGACTTCTTTCTCGTCTTTCCCGCCCCAAACCCCTCTGGGGAAGGCTGTTAAGCATTGTTCCCTGAAACCCGGATTGGCTTTACCCGGCACTCGCCCATACTCTGGGGCTTGCTCGCCTAATAGAGTAGGGGCCAACCCTCTCTTGGGAGCGAGGAGTTCGCCGTTGTTCCACTAGGAGCTCCCCTGGGACATTCAATTCGGATAGAGCGGAAATAGAATTTCCCAAACCCCCATGTACTTTGCCCTTTGATTTTACCCGAACATAAAATGAATGTAAGTGACTATGAATTGAGTCCTAAACATATGTGAAAATATGAACATATCATTAGGTAATTGATAATAATGAAATTAGTTCTACAAGTGGCTATATATTTACTTTAGGTGGAGGTGCTAGATCACAGAAATCATCAAAACAAACATATATAGCACTCTCCACCATAGAATATGAATTCATTACTCTTGAGTTGGTAAGTCAAAAAGTTGAATGGTTGAGGAACTTGTTGACAGGTGTGCCATTATAGGGGAGATCCTCAATACCTGTTTCCCTATAATATGACTCACAAACGACCATTGGGGTAACCAAAAATTGTGATTATAATGGCAAAAGGAGACACATTTGTATTAGACACAGTGTCGTTAAACAATTCTTGAAGAAGAGTAATTTCTTTGAAGTATGTCAGATCCTAAAATAATTTGGCATACCCTCTTACAAAAGGGTTAACAAGGAGAGTTATTCTTAAATAATCTAAAGGAATGGGGCTTAAATCCATAGATCAAAGTATAAGATTTGATGAATGATTTTTGGTTATTCCAAATTTGGTGGTTCCATAGACCAGTGTTGGGTGGTTTTATTTTGAATGGTCTTGATGAATACTACTTGGCAAAGGTTAGATCGTAAGGTCTTTAATGGTTTTATAACCCTTTGGTTGGGTGGTCTAAAATGATTAGACTTGATGAAGCCACTTACGTGAGTGTGAAGGTGTGGCCGCCCTCTATGAAAGACTTGAGTTATCTTTCTAAAGCACCCATAAGAACCCAAGGTATATGCATAACCATCTAAAGTATTTGTTGTATCACGGAGTAGTAAAAATAAAGGGTATAATATGTGTTATGAGGGTCTAAACTTGAGTTCTTGAATTTCAAGAGCAATGCACTTCACTAACTAAGTTGTTGCCTCACTTCATTACGTATCGATTCAAACAACAGATATTAATGCTTAAGTATAAGACCCTTTTTTTTACCTAGAATATGTATGCCCTTCTGTCATCAAGCCATTTGTGGGAGATTGTTGAAAAAATGGTTGCAAATTTCTATTCCATTCTATCTTTATCTAAAACAACCTCTTGACTTCTAGTCCCTTCTATCTTTATATAAAACAACTTTTTGACTTGATCTTTCTTTCCTTAAAATCCTTCCCCACGTTTTGAGAACAACCCACTAATAAATCAAATTTCATTTAAGATTTGGACTCCAAAAAATAAGATTTCGGGGCTCTATTTATGGGCATTAAAAAAGATGAACATGTACACACACAAAAAGGCCTCTTTTCTCTTCTTCTTTATTCTACATCTATTATAGGTAATTATAGTTTACTACTCCAAGCTTCCACCCTGAGTGCACATGTTGGAGTCTGGTTGTGTTAATTTTGGGGAGCGAACAGTGTGCTTGGAGAAAAGATAAAGTTATTTGTGGCAAGTTTTTAACATGGTTAACTTTAAGAGGTGGTATAATTAAGTGGTGAAATTAACTCGTTTAAAAAAATTTATATAACTTTGCAATATCAAAATACTTTCAAAATAATGAAAATAAATCAATTAAATTTATTTTATAATTACAATAATTTGTAATAGACTAAAATAAATTTATTAATTTAATATAGTTTTTTCAAAATACAGGATAATAGTTATTAATTACTAAATTAATTGAATTTATTAATAATATTCAAACTTTACTAAATTTTTTATGTTGTATTATACTTAATTCATTATTACTATATACAAAATTTTAAAGATTTAAAATCAAGTAATATATGTTTGAAAATTTTATCAACGGTAATGTTTGCAATCCGCAATTGCAAATTGCAATTTTGCATTATAAGTTTACAATGATAAGTTTAAAAGTTAAATAAAGACATAAAATAAAATCTATTATATATGAATATTTTCTTTTTATACGCAATTGAGTTGTCATCCCCTGTCTAGAGATCTATACAATTTTTGGAGGTAGTGAAACCACCATCCACAACAAGGTTATGACCGCTTACGTACTTAGATTCATCGCTAGCAAGGTACAAAACAGCCTCAGCAATGTCTTCAGTTTTCAAGGTCACGCCCTTGAGATTAGCTAAGCTCCTCACCCTTTTCTCCACTTTCTCTACCTCCTCCTCCTCCTCATCTTCTCCCTGATCATCACAACCCCTCCAAGCATTAATAAGCATGGACGTTGCTACCCCAAAAGGAGACACGCAGTTAACTCTAATCCCGTAGCTGCCCAACTCACAAGCTGCATTCTTTGTCAAACCAACAATGGCGTGCTTGGAAGCTGCGTAGGCATCAGGTCCAAGTCCTCCCATTACACCTGCTACACTAGCTGTGGAGATAATGCAACCACTTCTTCGTGGCACCATAACTTTTGCCGCATGTTTCATGCCAAGTGCAGCTCCTCTAACGTTGATTCCCATGATCTTGTCAAACTCGTTGGCGTCGAAATCGACAATGCTTTTGTGTTTTGTTTGGTTCCCAAGAATCCCAGCATTATTTACAAGAACATCGACCTGGCCATAACGAGAAACCGTGAAGTTGATCAAGTTTTGTATGTCCTTTTCTGAACTTACATCGCAGCGTAGAAAGATGGTCGAAGATGAAAGTGAATCGGCTAAATGGGTACCAGTGGCATCGTCGATATCTGCAATGACTATCTTAGCTCCATGCTTCACAAAGAGCCTCACTATGGCTTCTCCTATCCCTCTGGCACCACCCGTTACGATTGCTACTTTTCCTTCCAACCTATTGACAAACAAGAATTATGAACAAGGGCATTGACGTACCGAAACTAATGACTTGTTGAATTAGGGTCAGGATATGTTGAGCAAATTCTCATTTATCAAACTATGTATACTTAGACCGGTTCTGAAGTTGCAACCTTTTTAGTTGGCCGGAAGAGGATTCCTTGCCTATAAAATGAATTGCTGGGAGTGTTTTCTCTGGGACTACTACTAGATCAAGCATATTTGATAAGACTGCTGCAGAGAGAGAAAGATTTAAGTTTTATGATACAGGGTTTTCTGAACCAACCAACACAAAATATCCTCTTTACCTTGTAGTTTCACATACGACTTAAGAAAACTGGGTTGGCTCTTCTTAATGGCTAGACTACTAATGAGTGGTCTCCTGTATCTGTTTATACTATTGGATAAGGGAAAGAAGGAAGAGTGACAAGAAATTATCAGGAACTCATGCCTTTTTGCACTTTAGGCGATAAGATTGTTTTGTGCAAATCCGTTAGGGACAGATTTCGCTTGAGCCAAAAAGTTTGGAGATAAAGATTGAAAACGGTTAGCCAACTATGGTATGGTATCTGGTTGATTCAACGCAATGAACTGAACCAAAAACATTAAAAGCTGTAGTAGACTTTCCGTTTATGAGAGAAAGCACCATTCATTTTTGTGTTGTCTTCGTTATTAATATTGGGTGATTTTGGTCTAATTGGTTGGTAGATAATAATTTTGATTCTCTTACATTTTAAAATAGTTTAATAGGTTTGTAAAGATATATGTTTTAAATAACTTTGTGTTTTAATTATAAAACTTTGAATGAAAATGAAGAGGTCTCATGATTGAAATTAAATTTTTAAAAATTTAAGAATAAAGGACGAAAATAATTAATCTATAAGGATTAAATAATAATTAGTGTAAAATAGGAGGAGTGTAAAATGAATATCAAAATAATCAAATACGAATCCAACTCTCAGTTGATATTGATACCGATGGACTTAAAGGATGGTAAGGTTTGGGCCCAAAAGCTGCTTGTTGGTTCCAGAAGCTCAATTTTGTAGATTTAGGGCTACGATCCGTTGCAGAAGACCAGTCGCACAGCGTCTCTTTTACCTTCTTTCTTTGGTCTACTGCTGTCTTCACTTGGTCTCTGCGCGACTGTTCAGCGGCAAAAGGAAGGATGATGTTAACAGGTGATATTCCTCCAAACCAAACCATCTACATTAAGAACCTCAACGAGAAGATCAAGAAAGAAGGTTTCTTTTCCTGCAATTCTCTTTGTTTCTCGCGAATACACTACATTTACTCTATGCCCACTTAACCCTAATTCTCGTGCTTTTAGTTAACACTGTTTGCACTCGCTCTGTAATTATATTTTCCGTAATTTTTATCTGGGTTTGGATTTTTTTGAGAGAGTACTTTTGAATCCCATTGCTTCGTTTCTTATAATTCCTTTCGTTTTGGATGGGTATTTTCGGTTGATGTTATGAAGAAATGGGAATTTTACGACTCTTTTACTTTTGTACATCTTTTGATTTCCTTTACATTCATGAGCATGTAGCATGACTGGTGACACGCTGCACTGTCTATTGTTATCATTGGCAGAATTGAAGAGATCCCTTTATTGTTTGTTCTCTCAATATGGAAGGATTCTGGATGTTGTTGCTTTGAAGACTCCAAAGCTTCGAGGGCAAGCATGGGTTTGTTTTAGTGAATTGACGGCTGCCAGTAATGCTGTGAGACAAATGCAGGGCTTTCCCTTTTATGACAAACCTATGGTACATATGAGCTCCATTTAATCACTTATTTATTGTTTTTAAGTATGTCCTCTGGTTACATGTATTTCACAACAGGTAGCTCCTGGTTTCCTATCTCATTGGTGGACTTACGTGATTCATGGGTCTCCAAAACATAGTTTGCAACTTTCCTTAAATCAAAAATTGAAGTTCGTTCTGTTTATTGTGCACAAGTTTATTTTTCTATACAAATTAAAATACAGTTGGTAGATGGCAGTAGAACCTTAAGTATGGCAGCATGCAACCTGCGCTTTTATGTTTGAAAATTTTGTACCATGGTGATGCTCAAATATCATCATATTCCTATGGAAATGGATAAGAAATAAAGTGCAAATTGTCTTCCTGTCTTTTTTAAAAGGTTGATAAAGCAAGAGAAGGAAAGTTATCGATGACCTGCATAAACTATTGTATGTTGAAGAGTATAATAGAATAGTGGTACAACGGTGTCCTAAAAGAGCACAGAGAACTATGTTCTTTTAATTTACATAAAAGTCATCTGATAGAGTTTACCTAACATAATGAAGTCTTAATGAATGTCATTGTAGTTCTATATGCTCATTAACCATGCATCTATTGGGATCTTACTGCATTTCTTCTTTAATTTTCTTCTTGCGTATTTCATCTTTACAGCGGATCCAGTATGCCAAAACAAAGTCTGATTGCCTTGCAGAGTTGGAAGGAATATATGATCCCAATGCAAAGAAGAAGAGGAAACAAGAAGAGAAAGGTGAATAGTCATTAATTAGGATTTATTTGCAAGATTTTAGTTCATAAATCTTAGAATGTATGAATTTGCCTGTTTTGTTTTGTTGTAGAAAATTAAAGTGCTTCATGAATTGTTTGTGTAAGTTTTGCAGATCTAAGCTACTAGTGGAACTCTAAATAGAACTTGAATATAGGTATTCAGTTTATGGATTCTTTCTGGAAAGGGCTAATGAGTAAAGCTGCAAACACCCTCATGGTGGATGATCTTGTTTTAACATTGTTATTTGACAATCCATTTCCTGACGGTTACTCCGAGTGCTTTATATGGTTGCAGGAAACAAGCCCATCATGTGATTAATTTTAGTGTTGTAAATTCAGTGCTGCACTTAGAGTTTCCATATCAAGCATTATGTTTTAACTATATTGATGAACTAAGAATTGTAGTTTCAGTTTGCTATACTACAAGGTTAATAAACCAAATGAAAATAATTAATACTTGCTTAAGTCTAGCGATCTAGTCCATGGATCTACTATCATAATTGTTGACAGAATAGGGAATGTAATAGAGAACTTATTGGGCAGTCTTTTGTTATATGTAAAGGAACTTTACTGTTACAACCTCTGTGGTTCTGACTACTACTCACCACCATAGAGGATAAAATGACTTTGTTCCTTCAGATGATTTAGCTTCTTGGTATTTTGGCACAATGGTTTACACATGTTTTTACATCTTCAGCGGAAAGAAAGAAATATGCAGAAGAAAGACAGCAATCGGCAACAGCTAATGGTGCAACTACTGAGAGTAATGGCGCGCCAGTAAGTTGGACAATTTTCTTGAATTTGCTTTCTCTTTTATTCATTGTGGACTTGTCAATTGGTCATGTCATCCAATATTATTCATTGTATCATTTAAATTAAAATTTTCGGCATGATTTAACCTGCTGTCTTGGGAAATTAAGGATTCAAAAGAATCCAAGCATGTATTCCCAGTAATCTGGTTGTCAATTGCTGCTTATATCAACTGAGCATTTGTTTCATCTGCAGAGCTCTTTCCGCCATGCAAATCAGGGTCCGCAAGAGTCAGTTCCACCAAACAATATATTGTTTATACAGAATTTGCCCCATGAAACTACTAGCATGATGTTGCAAGTGCTCTTCCAACAATACCCTGGCTTTAGAGAAGTTCGAATGATTGAAGCAAAGCCTGGTATTGCATTTGTAGAATTTGAAGATGATGTGCAGTCCTCCATGGCAATGCAAGCCCTTCAGGGTTTCAAAATTACTCCTCAAAATCCAATGGCTATCAGTTATGCCAAGAAATAGCTGAAAATAATTGTTTTGACCTAATTTTCCATCTGAAACATCACTTAGGAGATGATGGTTGAAGAGTTAGTTTTAGTTTTCTGTACCGTATCCATGTAGATTTTGGGAGAAAAACTTCCTTGGCAACGATCTTCGCATTTCAAGTCCTTGAAAGCTACTAGTCATGGCTGTTATGGATCTTTTTCCTACATGATTGTTGTAAATTTCCTTTAAAATTTTTGAAATATAAATGCAATTATCTACATAGCTTGCTATATTTCTTAGACCATAGATTTGGACAGTTGCTTTTGGATCTGTTTAGTTGCCCCCTGGAAATCATTAACCAGATGTTAGTTTTGCTTTGGAAGCAACTGTTAGGCTGCACCTGTACATTTTTTTCCACACAAAAAAAAAGTACATGTACATAGTTATTATATATTAATCGATTGCTTTCCATGAATAATAATAATAATAATAATAATGTAATCATAAATAAAACAGTGATTACTAAGGCATAATTAAACATTCGTCAATGGAATTATTTATACGAAAACCAAAAATATTTTTGTTTATTTGTTAACATTTTCAGCTAAAATTATATAAATAACTACATAAAGTGATAAAGTGGTTGCTTATTTTCATACATTATTATTTAAGGAATCAAAATTAAAGACAAAGGTAAAAATTTGGAAATTTTAATTTTTAAAGAAATATTTTCTGTGGATGGCAGGCTTTTGAAAAGATAATTGATGTAATGTAATTAAATTATTAATCTATATTAAATTTAATTGTCATAAAATAGAAAACAGAAGGAACTGGAGTCGACTTCTTTTACCTACATTATAATAAGATTGGTGAGTTATTCAATCCAAGGTCAAGTCTTGTCTGTTGGGAGAAGAAGCACCCTAGCCATTGATTAGTTGAATTGCATCGGAATTGGGAAGATGAAAGGGCAAAGTTCCGTGTGGGAGGGGGCAATTCCGCTGCAGATCCACCTCCACGAGTCGGAGGTGACGACGATGCCGGCGCCGGCGCCTGCGCTTGTGTTAGCGCCGAGAATAGGGTACCTGCCGCTGCTACTTCCTCTTGTAAAGCCCCATTTCGCTTCGGCTCTTCCACCAGGTGTAGACACTCCATGGTTTGATTACAAGGGATTGCCCCTCAAATGGTATGTACCTACTGGTGTGCTTTTTGATCTTCTCTGTCATGAACCTGAGAGGCCCTGGAATTTAACGGTATTTGTTTTCCTCCTTTCAAATTTTCTCTATTTCGTCTTCTCCTTTTGGAATTTCATTTTGAACCCCAAAGTGGTTCAGTTTCTAGTGCAACTTGGTCTTTTCCTATTTTTCAAGTTCCAAGCGCTTAAACTTCACATTTAACCTTCTGCAGGTACATTTTAGAGGGTATCCTAACAATTTGTTGATGCCTTATGAAGGTGAGGACTCTGTGAAGTGGAACTTCATCAATTCGTTGAAAGAGGTTAGTGCACTACCATTGTACAACCTTTACTGTTTTGTTAAGGCTTTATGGGTTATATTGACTTTAATATACTTCTCACATCTGCTATCTAATCCTTAAAATATTGGGATAGTTTAAAAAGATAATGTTTTTAGTTTTGAATTATGTGGGTGTTCACAGACTTGGTTAGAATTGGTCCAGTAGTTACTGTGAAAGCATCTGGGATTGGAAAAGCTCTAATGAAGCTAACAGCTCTGGGTTTGCATTCACAAGTAACGCCTTGAGCAAATTTTTTCGTTAAGCCTTGATCAATTTAGAGAGACTATCCAGTGTCATGGTAGTTGGAGAATTGGATTTTTTTTTTTTTTTTTGTGTTGCATTAGTTTTCTTTAACACACTTAGTATTAGTTATTAATAGAAGCAGAATCCAAGTAACCCTTATCATCTTTTCCCCTCTGATGTCCAGGAATATTTTCATTTCTGTCTTCACAGAGCTAACCATAATTCTTCTTTGTTTTTACTTTGTTTTCCATTCACGATCATTCACAGAACAAATAAGCAGAGACTTCTTGGCATTTCTTGACAATTAGACAAAATGTCTGTATATGTTGACATGAAGTATAGGAAATCTAGCATGGCTTCAGCTCAAACATTGACATTTCAAAGTAGAAGATAAAAGTTATAAACACTAGAAGGATATATGCATTTTCCAATGATCATGTGGTTTTATGGATTGTTGATATGGGATGCATTTTGTATCAGTACATCTCGGTGAACCTTTTTTATTTATTATCTCTGTGTTCCTTTTTTATTCCACAAGATTACACTTCAGTGCAAAGTTTATGTTTCGTTATTTCCTTTTCTAAGAATTACCCAAACATGTCTCCAGGCAGATTATATAATTAATGGAAATTGCAAGAATGTCATGCATATGTCTCAATCTGATCAGTTGGAATTATGGCGTTCCGTAATGAATGGTATGTTTACTCATTGATTTGAATTGATATGAATAAGTTTACCATATGTATTTGATTAAGCATAATGTGTTGTAGCGCCCCAAGTCCAGATTGATCCAACATCAATTTTCTTTTGGGTTTTAAGAGAACTACAGGTCTGAAAGTAGCTAGTTAAGAAGTTGATTTAGTAGTGTTTTCCATAGGTTTATACAGGATTCCACATTTCTTTCCTCTTCAATATGAGATTTGACATCCACTTCCCTCTTTCAATTTGGCCCAATAACAACTTCCATTTGGGTTTAAGAGAACTATAGGCCCGAAAATAGTTAGTTAGGCAGTTGATTAGCAGTCTTTTCCATAAGCTTATAAAGGCTTCCACCTTTCCTATCCTTTCCGATATAGGATTTGACACCCACCTCCCGTGTGGTATGTCACATGTGTTAACTTTATTCCAACAAACTGGACTGAAGATGCCATAATCCTTCTTGCCATTGCCGGTCAAGTGTTTGGATCAATCACAGATGCAGCATTATGAACTTCCTCACCCATCAATCCTTTATTTCATGGTAGTGCCTATATAATTTTGTGATGTAATATACCCTTTTCTTGTTGCACCATCACTTTCCTTGAGCCTGTTCAGCCTCATAGACTTGTTATCCGAATTTGCAATTTAGTGGCTTCTTAAACTTGTTCATTTCTGAACTTTAAGTCTTGCTTTTTGTCAGGTAGTTTAGAAGCTTACCTACGTGCATCTTCAAAGCTTAGGCTTGGAACAGTAGAGGATGAATATACTTTGGACCTGGATTTATGCAAACCAAAATCCCCCAAAACCAGTGAGGTAGATGTAGCTGGACAAGTTAAAGCAGGTGAGCAAACTTATACGTAATGAAAGAGTTATGCATAAGAATTATATTAGATTAAAATGAAGGTCTATATGAATGATATGCACCAAGAAGATATGTTTTTGAAGCTCATATCTTGAAAGTTTTGAAATGGAATGGAATACTCTGCGGCAGAATATTTTGGTCAAAAAAGTTGGGTTACTATCTTAATGTTAAGTTAAAACAATGCATAAAGAATATTTGCTGTTGTGCTCTTGCCTGATATTGAATTTCAACCTCCATTTTGAAGCTTGCAACAATTGTTGGATGCAACTGTTTGAGAGCTTTACTATTTCATGGTAGTAGTTAACAATTGATAATGGCACTATTAAATGAATGTAGAAT
>JAOTAW010000202.1:5609215-5619989 GCA_025629945.1 Erythroxylum savannarum | reverse complement strand
AGCTTTCTACTTTTGGAAAGAGTGATTGCTTTGTTAGTTGATAGCAGCTTACTTCATATGTAAACTTACCTGCCATTTGAAAAGCTAAGAAGCCTAATATGGGATTCATATGACCTGACAATAATGCCTTTTCTTTATACCTCTCTTTTATGCTTCTACCTAATGCATTTCTTTTTAACTTGATGAAGGCCCTTAATGCCTCTCTTTTATGCATGTCTTGTATGTTTTGTGACTGCTCAAGGTTTGTTAGTTTAGATTGGTTATCTTAACTTAACGCTCTTATATTTTCTATTATTATGTATAATCTTAAGGGTAGAATTGTTAATTGAAACTGCAGAGAAATATCAATTTGTGGAGCCTTATACTCTTTATTATCTCATCTTTAGCTTTCTTATTTCATATGTTATTTCATCTTTGAATTTTCTTTTCTTAGTGAGTTTTGAGTTTAGATGTTTGATATATTCATGCATAGCAAAGTGGATGGATTTATCATTTATTTCTTGGATGCTTATGCAGTCATTGCAAAACTAAAGAAGGTCTAGGCATACTATTCAAAGCATTGGTAGTGTTTGCGTTAAGGGAAATTAATTTGTCAAAGGTAGCATTAACTGAAGAGTGGTCAATTTTATTGTTCGACTAATATATCAATTGTTCTAACCGTCTCTTGTTTCACTGAACACTTTCCAGATATTTTGCAATATAACATCCAGTTTATTTTGAGCATTGCATTGCTTTAAGTACTTCACTAGTGGAAACTTTTAACAGAAAAGAGCACATTTACCGTTTATGCCTTAAACTGCTTTATTGTAGATTTTAGAGTTGTTTAAAAGTGATGTTGATATTTTATATTTCCTAATAGCTAGTAAATATCACTCATTGGTGTAGCATAACACCTTGTTACAGCCTATAATCACTTGCAATATGCTTTTGATTGTGTTTTGCTATTCAGTTTGACTTCCTTGGTAAAGATTCAATTCGATATGAAAACACAGTTGAGGTTGAGGTTCTTGTGTATAAGGCTATTGGGCAAGTTTAAGACTGGTAAGTAATGGTGGTTGATGTTGGTCTGAACATTGATTAAACTTGGAGCTAATGGGCATGTATTTGTTCTTTTTTCAGGAAAAAAGCAAATTGATGATCTTTTTGACAAGTTGGATACAACTAAACTAAATGCTCACCTTAAGGAGCTCATGCCTGGCCTGACAGCAAGGTTTTCCGCACATACAATACATCAATCATCTTGGATGGACAAGTAATTTCCATTCTGGGAGCTCTTGGTTGCTCATAAATCAATTGGTTACTGCAGTATTGTATTTAAGATGGACATGTAGATATTGCCTACTTTTGATCAGGATGACTGGATTATGAAATCAAGTAGTGTGCTGAGTTGGCAATTATATCCTTTTCATATTGATTGTTTCAGTAGTGTTTTCTGATTTGCTGGCTGATGCTATATGGTCAAACGTTCTGAACTATAAATTACTTGGAATACCAACTTTAGTTCGAGGTTTTGAAAATGTTTAGTGTTTTATCCACATATTTGGTTTTCAATCTGTACGTGTGCATATTATAGCATAAAATGTTGTTGTTATTTCTGTCTCATTCGGTTTTCCTAATTTTTTTAATGTTCTGTTTATTGTCCTTTGTTCCTTTCTAATGTTCTTCACAGAATAGCAGTAACCATGGAGATTCCAAGAACCTAAAAGTGCGATTAAACAAGAACACTCCTCGATGCAGAGCTTCACTTCTGAGATTGCTGCAACCCAAATGAACAATCAAGCCAGCAACGGTTTTCAGTGTGATTATGGAAATCAGCAACAGCAGTATCAGTCTGTTAGAGAGCAGAAAAGATCGGAAGATGGATACAACTGGAGAAAATATGGTCAAAAACAAGTCAAAGGAAGTGAAAATCCGAGAAGCTATTACAAGTGTACATATCCCAATTGCCCAACAAAGAAGAAAGTTGAGAGGTCTTTAGATGGGCAAATTGCTGAAATAGTTTACAAGGGCAGTCACAACCATCCAAAGCCTGAGTCCACTAGAAGATCATCCTCATCAACTTCTTCTCGATATCCAATTCAAGCTGCTAATTCTACAATGAATGGGATTCAAGATCAGTCATTTGCCTCTCATGGTAGTGGACATATGGACTCTGTTCAAACACCTGAGAACTCCTCTATATCAATTGGGGATGATGATTTTGATTTACAGAAGAGTAAATCATGCGGTGACGACTTTGATGAAGACGAACCTGAAGCTAAAAGATGGTAAGTTCTGATAAAAATCAATCCTAGAGTGAAAAATTTTCCCGACCGTTGGTCCTGAAATTATTGCTTGTTTGTATCTCAGGAAAAGAGAAGGTGAAAATGAAGGGATTTCAGCACCAGGAAGCAGGACAGTGAGAGAGCCAAGAGTCGTGGTTCAAACTACTAGTGACATTGACATTCTTGATGATGGATATAGATGGAGGAAATATGGGCAGAAAGTGGTGAAGGGAAACCCAAATCCAAGGTAAAAATCATTTGCTTTTAAAGTTCCTTTTTATCATACCAGAGGCTTAGGCTTTTACCAAGGTTCGATTCCTTTATAAACATCCAATTCCAAATTAATGCGGGAAATGTCTTTACATTATTAGTGCAACATGCTTCAAATTGAATCCCAAGCTTCAGTATTTTGTTTCTTTGGGTCTTACAGTTAAATATTTTATCCTCTAATCCTTGGCATTCATTATTCCTTTGCAGGAGCTACTACAAGTGTACACATCCAGGATGTCCTGTGAGGAAACATGTTGAAAGAGCATCCCATGACCTCAGGGCAGTGATCACAACCTACGAAGGGAAACACAACCATGACGTTCCAGCTGCTCGCGGTTCCAGTCATTCTGTCAATAGGGTGTTTCCTGAAAACAACAGCAGTAACACCACCGGCAAGAGCAGCAGCTCCATGGCAATAAGGCCAGCAGCTAGCAATTACAATAGGAGTCCACCAACCATCTCTGAAGGAGAGACATCATTTACATTTGATATGTTGCAGAGTCCAGGGAGTTTTGGGTTTTCAGGATTTGGAAATCCAATGGAATCGTACGTTAGTCAATCTACGGACAACGTTTTCTCCAGGACCAAGGAAGAACCAAGAGATGACATGTTACTCCAGCCATTGCGATGCTGAAGTATGCAAACATGCACATAACTAAAAGAACAAGAAGGGCTAGTTTCATCAGATTAACGGAAACTAAGAAGCAATGTTTGTTTGTTTGTTTGATGTATATTATCTTGCAAAGAGAATTTGGCAAATTTGTAGACATAGTTAGGGGCTGTTATTGTTAATCCCGAAAAAGTTGATTCTTTTTTATTGTTTTGAGGCCTCAGCTGAAACCCAAGCCCCAAATCAATTCTGAATCACTGATACTGTATGTTGATTTAATTTATTTTAATTTAAGATGAATTTATTTTTTAATAGATAGAATGTCATGTGCAGTCATATGAAAAATTATGTTTTAAATGTTTGACTCCAACAAATGTAATGTATTTCTATCGAACCAATGACACAATGCACGTAAAAGTTTTAAAGGTTTGACAATTAGCTGATTGCATTAGCTGTTAGTTGATTTTATTAATTATTAGTTGATAGCTGATTATATTAATTGATATGACCAGTAGATTGTATTAGCTGTTTGTTAGAGATGTTTGATAAAATTAACTATTTATGTCTAAAATGATTTATAAGGACATGACTTTAAAAAAAATTATAAGGTTATGAATATTATATAGCTTAATATTTCGTTAAATATTTTTATAAGAATTTAAATTTTAGAGAAGTCATGTTGATCTTTACTGCTTCATCATCTATGAGAAATTTATACAACTCTTTCTATTTTCATTTTCGTTTAAGGTCAACATTTTATATATAACTTATAACTACATAAAACAATTATAAAAACAAATATTGTTCCTAAAACATAGGTATTTAGGAACATCAACTAGGTTGTCCTACTTACTAGAAATTGTTGTATATTAGAACTAACAAAAATATAATGTGTGTGATACTTAGTTGTAACTTAATCAAGATTACAATTTAAACAGCAAAATATTACACAACTTAGCAATAGAACTTAAATGGTATAATTAGCTTTTGATGGTTAAAATTTTAGCTGGTGGATGAAAACGCGCCTATATAGGAGCGTTTTCATTTTTGGTTATTTATCTTCAATGAGCTGATGAAAGAGCTACTCTCCAAACAACTTTATTAGCTGGTTGATGAGTCGAACAACTGAAAACAACCAATCAATTAAAAAAATGGCTTATTAGTAGATAGTCACACTAGGCCAAAATCTTTTTAGATAGATAGACAAATAAAAACTTCTTTTTTAATTTTAGTCATGATTTTTTAAAAATTATAACTTATTTTTCATAATTTTGTTTAATTGTCATATGAAGTGCTCTACAATATTTCATCAATTTGTATATTTAAACATATTAAAAATTTTAAATTTAAATTTCAATACAATATTATTTTAAAATCAAGGACAAACAAAAAATCGACAAAATATAATGAAATGAATTGTGTAATAGGAAAATGATATTAGAAATATTGTAAGTAATAATTTTTAAAATATAAGAACTAAAATAAAAATTATATAGATTCTTCATAATCAATAGATAATGTCACATCAAATAAAAATATTCTTACATGGCTTTGAATATTAAGTTTTGCAATGTTCAATTTGCACATGACACGGGGAGGATTGCCCGGTTAGGAGGAGTAGGATTAGGAGACGCGCGGGGTGACGCAGAGAACACCGAAAGTAGTAATGTAAAGTTTGAAATGGTCAAAGAAGAGGGGCTGAAGGAGATTGCTTTGTGGTCAAAGTCAACATGTAGACATTCATTAGTTTGGCATTGTCTTTGTGTGACTTTCCATGTTGCTCCTTTTTGTAGACTGGTCTTTCTGTCACAAGTGCATTAACTTCTTGTGTGGAGCAAAAATTGACGGGACAATCTCGTTTTTCGTTTTCCTAAATGTGTGTATCTATCCTGTCTTTTTTTAATCCTAATTATTTATTTATGTCCTTTTTATCCTAACTATTTATTTATGTGAGACTCACATAAATAAATAGCTGGGATCAAAAAGAGACAGAATAGGGTTAGAATAAGGGCCAGAGGATCTGGCCCCGTAAGTTATAATGTGTAACCCATCTTTAATGCACATTCAAGAATATGCTGTAGTAGTACTATGCAGAAGAAGCCATTAATATGTCGGACTTATTTATTACCAACTTAAGCATAAGTTAAATAACATTGTTTAAGTTAATCTTATTAAATAATAAACATTCACACTTACATAGAACAACTTATAAACATCAATTTCATTATAAATAATATTATCAAAAAAATTCATTATTAAATTGAAAAAAATTGATTACAAATAACATTAGGCTAAACCGAGCTATGAAGATAATAAAAAACTATTATAATTTGAAAGCTTAAAATTGCATAAACAAGTAGTTATTTTGTGTTGATAACTAGAAGGCATTATATTGGGTTATTATGTTATAGGGTTATTACTTATTATGGTAGAGTTGTGGGCATTATTGGATTTGTGGGTTAAAAAAGAAGAGATGCAGCTTTAGGGTTATTATGTTGGAATCGTGGACATTATTTGATTTGTGGGTTAAAAAAGAAGAGTAGGAGCCAAAGGAGTTGAATTCACGTGAATGAGAACGGGAATTGAATCAATTCTTTGGTATAATACTACAATAAGATGCTATAATTTCCAATTTATCAAGCACCCGCCTCCTTTATCCATCACTGTGTCTCATTTCATTTTTACAAGCAATAGTTTTTTTTTTTTGAAAGTAGTTGAGTACAAAACGTGAAAACCCTATTTATTAATTTATGAATTTTATAAAACTTGGGCTAAGTCAAACTATAGCTCGCGATTGCTCAAGTTTGTCCATATTCAAGAGGGGACAACGGAGAGCCATGCAAACTCAATTGAATTAATTATATATTATGAATAAGTGCCACAAATTCTTTTATTTATTTATTTTGTTTTCTAATGCGATATATTTAATCATACTAGCCACTTTACAAGTGAAAGATGGCAAGTGGTACCACTTGAAGATTTTTTCTTCCTTAATTATCCTCGTAAATCTTTTTAAACCTTGTCTATGTTTTGAGTAAGTACAATAGTCTCACTGAATTAATGATTACATGCAAGCAGGACCTTGAAACTACTTGGATCATGTGACCAAATGGATGGATTAACGTGGGACATGCATGGAAGTGCTCTTACACTATAATCCACGGAAATATGTCTGAACCATACCCATGAACCAACATTGATTTCTTAATCTTACCCATTTATTCTTTTTCTCTCTTTATCTTCTCCATCTCGTACTTTCCTTGGAAAGACAACGTTTTTTATGTTGGTTAAGGAAGGACATGTCACAATTGAATGATACAATGTTCATGCAACTCCATGAACATATAGGCGTTGGTCTCAAGGAGGAGGCCGGAGTTGGCAACCTCAAATTTTTGTGCCATGGTGTGGGCAGGATCAACTCCAGAGGATTGTGGCTTGGTGATGACCCACTTTCTTTCTCTTTCCCTCTATTACTCTTACAGCTCTCTCTCATTTCCATCTTTACACGTTTCATTTACGTACTTCTCAAGCCCTTTGGACTACCTTCTATTGTTTCTCAGATTCTGGTAATTAATCTTCGTGTTCTTATGGGAATTCTTTATGCGGGTTGTTTCGATTAGGCAAATAGATCATTGCATTTTCAACTCTGCATGTGAAAGATATGATTTTGAACCATCCATCTGTTAGTGAGCTTGATTCTTGACAAATAGAAGCTTGAATACGATTCAATTGGGTTGAATATGGAAACCCTTTATGGACTGGACCTTAATTTATGCTTGTTATTCATTTCCAATTTCTATTCGTAATTAACTAATTTGTGACTAGCTTGACTCTTCAAGGAGAGATCGATTCACATTTGGTTTCAAATTGTTTTAAGCTACAGGAAGTAATATAGGAAAGATTTGATTTTCATTTTCAGAATTACTTCTGCAAGTAGTACTGAACGGATCATTGTTAATCTGAAAATGATGGCTTTAATTGTTAGTAGATACTCCACATTGTTTGGGAAAAAAATTATTCTGTGATTTTTGTTCACCAGGGAGGTCTGCTTCTTGGTCCTTCGATCCTTGGGCAAAATGCAACATTTTCTGAGAAAGTGTTTCCATTAAATGGGAGAACTTTGTTGGAGACTCTTTCAGTGTTTGGTATGATGCTCTTTATATTCCTCATTGGGGTGAAAATTGACCCCTCAAGCATATTAAAGTCGAATAAACAGGTGTTTGCTATAGCAACTCTAGCCCTCTGCATGTCTTTTGGAGTGGCTTCATGTGTAAGATTGATAATCTGCCATCTTCTCTCGTTAGATGGTAATTTGTGTAATGTGCTTCACAAAATTGTGAAAATGCAGTCCATGACAGCCTTCCCAGTAATTGCTATCTTTCTTGCCGAGCTAAATATCCTGAATTCTGAGATTGGACGCCTTGCCTGTTCTTCATCAATGGTTGCCGATCTGATCTATGGGTCCGTTATGTTGCTGTATTCTCTGGCCAAGATTACTATAGATAAATCGGTCAAAATGTCAATTGGGTATTTCCTATCAGTTAGTCTACTTCTGAGCTTCATTGTATTTGGGATCCGTCCTGCTATTTTGTGGGCAATTCGACATACACCAGAAGGAAAACCTGTGAAAGAGATTTATGTCTTTATAGTCCTCGTAACACTGATGTGCTGTGGATTCATTGGTGAAGTAATTGGCATAAATGCTATTCTCTCAGCTTTCATTTTGGGGTTGGTTATACCAGATGGACCACCTCTTGGAGCTGCATTAGTAGAAAGGCTAGATTGCTTCACATCGGTATTGCTCATGCCCATCTTTTTTACTCTATGTGGACTCAAGACAAACGTTTTTACCATAAAGAAGTGGAAGACTGTTTGTGGGATTGTGCTGGTCATTTTTGCCGGCTTCATTGGAAAGCTTATAGGAACAATAGCACCCCCACTCCTTTATAGAACGCCTTTCAGAGATGCCCTCTCTCTAGGTCTGATCATGAACTCCAGAGGCATAATCGAACTTCTTATTTTGGATGTTTGGAGAACAGAAAATGTAAGAATTCTTCCACTTTGGCTATGCTCTTCATATACGAAACTGTTTGCTTTATCTAGTTCATGCCTAGAATCTACTCCTATATGCTAAGTCAATATAGATGATTTGCATTAAATGTGCAGGTCATGAACGACGAATGTTTTGCCATCATGATTATCTCTGTGGTGGTTGTAACAGGAGTAATCTCACCCCTTATCAAGTTCCTGTATGATCCCTCAAGAAGGTTTCTGGCCTACAAAAGAAGGACTATACAACATCATCGATGGAATGAAGAACTTCGAGTACTTGCTTGCATCTACAGCTTGGACAATATCCAGACAATACTTACCCTCCTTGATGTCTCCAATACCAAAGAAAGTCCCATTAGTTTGTTTGTTCTTCATCTCATTAAACTTGCCGGACGAGCCTCCTCCTTATTGATTCCCTATCTGCCACGGAAAACGCCTTCTGATAATCCAACATTATCAGAACTCATCTTCAATGCGTTCAAAAAGTTCGAACTTGAAAACCAGAGTCATATCACGCTGACTTGCTATAAAGGCATTTCGCCTTATGAGACAATGCACAATGATGTCTGTTCTCTTGCTTTAGAACAGAGAATATCTTTTATCATCATCCCTTTTTACAAGCAGCGCCTCAATAAGATGAAGCTAAAGTCGGTTCATTCTTATAGGCAACTAAACAAGAATGTGCTTGACAAAGCTCCTTGCTCTATTGGGGTCCTCATAGACCGCGGGAACCAGAAGCGACCTCGTTGTCTGCTCTCAGAATCTTTGATTTATCGGGTTGCTGTGCTATTCTTTGGGGGTCCAGATGATAGAGAAGCACTAGCATATGCTGGACGCATGTTGGAACATCCTCATGTTGTAGTCACTCTTCTACATTTTACTAGTTCAACTAGTACAGAAATTGTATCTGGTACAGCGAGGAGCAAGACGCTTGATGCTGAAATCTTAGACAAATTCAGGTCAGGTGTGCAGTGCAATGCCCGTGTTTCTTACCTAGAAGAGGTGGTGCATGACAGTAGAGATTTTCAGGCAGTGATTGGAACACTAGGGAATGCTTTTGATCTTGTTATGGTTGGGAAGGATCATGCAGACTCAAAGTTCATATCTGCCCTAGGGAAGTGGACTAAGCATTCGGAGTTAGGAGAAGTAGGAGAGCTAATAGCCGGATCAGATTCCAAACTTGCAGCTTCTGTATTGGTGGTGCAACAACAAAGAAGAGTATGGGGCTTGCGGGATCCAGAGGAGTCCTTACGACTCAGAACTGTAAAAATTTGATGGATAGGAGGAGCTTTTCCTTGCCAACTAGAAATGACTATAGACAAGGGTGTGGATTAAATTTAGAAGAGTTGGACTACTTCATCCATGATTCTTGAAGATCAATTAAAGAGAAAGAGAAGAGATGGGAATCCATGTTCAAAGTGGACTACTACATGGCATGCCTTTTCTTTTGACTATTTCTTCATTAATCACCAAGTGTCAGCTAGGCTGGAACGATTAACCAAATCACATTCATATTATATTCGATCCAATGATATGCTTGTAATTCATCTCACATGTATGCATAGTTTTCAGGCTGCATGTTCTAGCTCTAACATAAACCATATTTAATGGAGACAATTGACCTACCTTGGAGTAGCATATCAAATACTTCTTCCAGTTCATGTCTTCTTCACATTTTTTAAAATTAAATGAAATAATTATATTAATGTTAGCACAGATTCACCTTAATCTCTTCTTATTTTTATTGATTTAAATCTTATCACTTTGTTGTAATTCTATTGATTTAAATCTTATCACCTTATTATAATTAATTTTCTTAAATATGATAAGCTAAAGCACTACATTTAGCACTCATTATACACCTTCAGGTAAAACATAATCGGAAAATACAAAAACATATCAATTACACTCCATATTTATTCTTTTTATGGTATTAGAACTCGCCTGAGTATATTCTTCCCATTTTTCTTCATTTTCTTCAATCCCTCTCGATTATGTCATTGAAACTAGTCTATCGACACATGCATACTTACAAGTCTCAAACTCACTCCCAAAATGAATATAAAAACCCTACACTATCAATCACAAACCTTACCAATTCATTACTACTATTACTTTTGACAACTATTTAACATGAAGAAATCAAGTTAAATTTATACCACTCACGTGCGATTTACTTGGATACATTGATGGGTCAGTCTCTTCACCACTCAAACACGATGACTACCTCACCTCCTTCAGATTCGTCTACTATTGCCTTGTCAATACCCTCACCTCCAATATGGTCTCACTAACTCTATGATACTGCTCAAGCTCTTTGGACTACACTTAAGACTATTTTCTTCAACAAATTCTCCCCCAAAAATCATTGCTCAAGCATTCTTCACACCATCAGAAAAGGTGATTCCTCCATCATTGATTACCTGACATTTCTCGCATTAACAGCTGAAAACTTAGCACCCACTAGTGACCCTACTTCCTCCGAATACTTGGCACTCTTTACATTTAATGGCTTACCTCCCGATTATATGAGTCATTTATCACTGGCATGTAGAATCAAGAAATCACTATTTCATTC
>JAOTAW010000202.1:5498659-5519678 GCA_025629945.1 Erythroxylum savannarum | reverse complement strand
CGTCTGCATATGCTGCAAATTAAGCCTCCTAATTCACAATTATTTAAAATTCTTAAACCTATTGCATATCTTTTGTTCTTTTTCTTAATCTCTTAGTTCTGGGCTGCAGCTTGAATTTTCTGCAGATTATTTACCATCATATTTCTCTAAGCCTGTTAGCTGAGTTATATTGCTGGTGAATTTATTGATTATGATGGCAGCTGTTTTGGTAGTCTTGCAATAAACGATGCATGAAGTGTTATAACAATAAATGTGGGAATTATAGGCATGGTTATCATAAAGTATTATTTGGTTGCTTGAAAAGAGAAGCACCATAGCAATTGGTGTTTGTAGGGTGATATATCTCCATATAATTCTATTGAAGTTGCAGGAGTAGCTTGTTTATTTTTTCACTAAGTGAACTGTTGTTGAATTTAGCAGGTATGTATCATGTGTTATTGGCTGTCCGGTGGAAGGAGAGATTTCTCCCTCGAAGGTGGCTTATTTGGCAAAAGAACTTTATGACAGGCTGTTTTGAGATTTCCCTTGGTGATACGATTGGAATTGGTACACCTGGTATTGTTAATTTGTTCATCTCTCCATTCTTACTCATTTTTGTTTGAATGTTTTCTCATTAGATTACCTTTCTTTGAGCAAAAGTGATGCTTCTCCTTCATACATTTCTTAAAGTTTTGCAGTCACAATTTTGGAGTTTGTTTTCCTGAACATGAACTTTTTAAATGATAATTTCTTTTTCTTAACCTTTTCTTAGTAGGTTATCCAACACTTTTAGCTATCTAATTCTTTCTAAAGGTTAACTGAGGCGTTCTGTGTGTTCGATGACTTGTTTCTTCACTTTGTATATTCCCTATCCTAGTAGCTGCATTTATTTTGTCTCTTATTGGATTGCTGCGATGTAGACTCATATCCTAATAACCAATTCAAATTCATTTCCCCAAACAGCTTCTCAAGTATGATTTCGATGTGGTAATTGTCTGTTCCATTTCCATTTCTTTGGAAAATGTACCGTCATTGCCATGCTTGAAGCTGTGATGGCTGTTGTTCCTACTGAAAAGATTGCTGTCCATTTCCATGATACCTACGGTCAATCGCTTTCAAATATTCTAGTGTGCCTTCAGGTAAGAACTAGACTATCTAGTCTCTCTCTCCGAATGGTTCCAGTACAACTGCCTTTTGTCAATATCATAGTTTACGGATTCCATCTGTGCTTGGTTCTGTCTGGACCATAGCCTAATGCTGCCTTTTAGTCATAATATGCTTTCAGCTGTATGCAATGCATTGCTGTGCAGTTATTAAATACTATTAGTGGAACTGTTAGTCTAAAGGAGCAACCGTGATTTAATGACTAATCAAATAATTTGTTACTGCTGGGATGTGGTAATTCTCTATACCTACATCAAATGTGTTTATTTAAGAATTTGTGGTTAACTTTTAATGTCCCATTTTTTATGTATATTTCCTAACCCAGCCTATTTTGTGTGTCATAACAGATGGGTATTAGCGTAGTGGACTCGTGTGTTGCAGGTTTAGGCGGGTGTCCCTATGCCAAGGCTTTAGGCAATGCTGCAACTGAAGATGTTGTTTACATGCTTAATGGCTTGCCTGTCAAGACAAATGTGGATCTTTCAAAACTCCTTTCTGCCGGGGACTTCATCTGCAAGCAGTTAGGACACCGGTCCGGATCGAAAAGTGCCATTGCGGTAAGCCGAGTGACAGCTGATGCCTCTAAGATATAAGAATTGCATCTTATATCTACCAACTTAGTAGATATTAGTCATTTAACCATGTTAGTTAGGATACATGTAAGTTCGATATATAGTGTAAGAATTAGTTCTTTATCTGTTAAATAAAACAATATTATTTTAATTTAAATCAATTTAAATTGAGTCCCCCCAAATTTGAACCCGAATGAAAGCCCAGTGGCGGTGGCTTTAGGTTGCTCCCAGGACGAAAATCTAACCCTATCTTTTATAAACTCTAAGACCTCTGTCTCCTTTCCTTTTTCACACTTATCTCTGTTAATCTGCAAAAGTTATCAAGGCCATCATTCGCAAGGCTCCTAAATTGCTGAGCCTTCACTTAGGCTCTTTAATGTATTCCACCTTGGATGCTTAGCTTGAGGGCTATGCTGAGACAAAAGGAAATGAGGTGCTATAGAAACTGCATTGTCAAGGCAATCCCTCCAAGATGCATGATGAGGTTGACTCTATGCTCATGCCTTTGCCATATGCAGCAATGAGCAAAGCCTCAGCTCTTCCTGCAAATTTTCAAAGCAACAATGGGAAATAAATGATCATGACAAGGAGTCCAGGACAAGTTAGAACAAGTGTGTTTTGTTTCACCAGGCGCAGGATAAATCTATTTCCTCTCTACATTTAGAAGTCTACAATCATAACTGAAAAGGGAAAACAGATACAAATGGTCATGCCACATGAGGGGTAAAGCTTCTCAATGAGACTTTCAAGTAAATAACTCCATATAAGTATCTGTTAGAGTAATGATTTAGTGCATACAACATCCAATGAAAAAGAAGGCTTCCTAATAGTAAGCAATTTTGTAATTATGAACAACACGCATTTGATTGAATTGCAATAACAGCTTCACGATCCATAATAGATTTTAGAATGGTATTTTAATCATTATTAGGCCTCACTCAATAGTTTAAGCATTTGAATTGAATAGTTTCTTAACATATTATCATAGACCTTACAATTGGGAGGTCTCAAATTATGCTGACTATGTAGTGTATTTTTGGTTTGTTGCATTTTCTACAACTTATGTGAGGAGGTGTGTTAGAATGGGATTTGAATCATTTCCTTGGCCTCATCCAGCAATTTTAGTTTTTGGATATGGTTTATTGACAAAAGATAACAACTTAGTAAGGTGAGGTTTAGATAAACGTACCATGATCCTTTTTCCTTTTCAATAAAGAACTTAGTGAAGGAAATAGTATTGACGCAGTTCTTCTACTATCATCCTGCCAAAATCCAATAATACCATTACCATTTAATTGGATGCTTATTGTTAGGCAACAATGCCCCTTTTTTATTTCCGTTAAACCCTACATGTTTATTTTATTCAATTGTGTCATAGCACTTCTATTCTTATAGCAATAACTTAGAGGTATTGAATTCCACACTCACAGTGTTAAACAAGTCCATAAGGCAAGGCCAACAATGCGAAATGTGGTCCATCAGAAAAAGTTGACCACCACCATTGCCACAGTTTTCATCAGTATAATCTTTTTTCATTACATAGATATGTATACTGGAATCAGATACTTTTGAAGAGTTCTTCTAACCAAACAAATTCCCAGAAGATTTCTAATGACTCCATTCTGAAAAGAAATGAACAGTCTCCTAAACAAGTGAGTATAGCATGGAACATAAAAAACACCAACCTTTGTATAGCTTCCTCCAGAGAGCTTAAATTCATTCTTCCATGTGAAAGATGGTACTGGAACTACAGAGAATCCTGATGCAACTAATATCCCAATCCATAACCCATAACCAAATCCTCCAGCCCACCATCCCTTCAGAAAAATTCAGAATGTATTTTCACAATCCACGGATTAGCTTTATGCAAAATTGTAAACTTTTACATTTTATGGTTTCAAAACAAATTCTTCCAGACAAGTTAAGTGGTCGGGTTAAAAAAAGCAATAAGTAACAGGAACAAATGCCAGGATCATTTACACCATAAAAATGTTGGAAATCATTTTGAGAAACACAATTAAAACTCCTAAATGAGCTCCCACTAGAGAAGTCATTTACCTGTTTTCCATCTTTTGGATATGGAATTGATTGCTCTAAGTATGCAACAGTTCCTGAAAATAGAGAAACAAGTTTACAAGACTTTTCAAGCACAAAGAGAAACTTAATGAGGAAGAAATCAGTATGATAAAAGTTAGTGAAATACAAAGTACCAAATGATTCCTACATTTGAGGAGGCAAACAACTTGTATACACATATACTAACTGCAAAAACATTACTATAACACAAAACTATATTTTCACTTTTCCTGAAAATTTGCTGGAGAACTGCTCTAGCCTTCCAAACCTGACAGTCCTAGGAACTTTAAATTTGTAAGCAAGAGCATATTAAACAACAATTTCAAGGGCTTTACTTCAAAAAATTCATGACCAACAACTTTTTCCTGTCACATTGTATAAAACTTAAGGAGGTACAGTTGTTAAAGACACCAAAATTCCATTTCACCTCCTTAAACTGCCTCAACATCTCACCTTTTAACTTATGATCAAGTTTCTGAGGCTTCTACCTTCTATCAAGTGTTCATGGATCAAGAACTGCAGTCTTGCCACAGGAATTATGGTAAGCATTTACAAAAATTCACACCCAGAGTCACATGACTAAGTCATACAAATGTATAAAAAATAAGTGTCGAGGCAGAACAGAGAAACTTATGAGGTATTGAGCAAAAAGATTGATAATCATGTTAAGAAGTTTTGTCTCATACCAACTGGAGCATCAAAACCATTAAGCAATTGAACTATAGACTTTGCATCTAAAAGCTTTCGAATTCTTTTGCCAACCGTTACTTTCAAGCAAGGAGAATCAAATACCTATGAAGACAAAAAGAAGACGATAACTACAGCCATTCTTCACAAAAGACAACCAATTAATTATTTTATATAACATGATTTAGGAATGAAACTAAAGAAAGTCTATAGGAAAATGGTCCACTAGGAAAAGCATTATGCAATGAGTAAGATGTTCTTAATCTAACAATAAATCAGTGAACATAGATGAACTTTCACATGCCACATTTCCTAACATATAGCCATGCAAGCTCAGACATTTCCTGAACTTTGTTGTAGATTTGGCTTCCATAGTTTGCAATCACAAAAGGTGGATTACACAATTTTATGGATTACACAAATTTATGCCTCCTGTGGATTGACTGAAAAGCTTCCTTGATGCTCATACTTCTGCATTAGTATGAGGGCCAGCCAGCATGGTAATCTGGGATTGGACAGATGTTTAATATAAGCATTACGCAGGCTTCTATGGGAGGCAAAGGTTGACCAATAAAAGAAATGTTCAGTGTATGACCTTCAAACTGATTGTTTGAATCTCGATTGAACATTATCTGCACTACCTTATTACAGTTGCAACTGTTTGTTTCATTCTCCACCATTTACTGACATGCTAACTACAAATATGCTAGCCTAATTACAGAGCTATAAACCCCAAAACCTAAGATCAGGGACCAACTATCTATTTGCATTTTCCATGAAAGATCTGTTTGTCCAGATTCAATGCCCAGGAATGCTGTTGTGCAAATATTGTTCTTTACTCCCAATCTAAACATCGGAAATTGATCAGAACCCTTCAGAAGTGGAAATGTTGACCCTTAAAAACATCCAACTGGAACAAGCTAACTACTGTTCGTGAAGTCATAGAAGTTTGCAAGCTAACAAAGATTTTGAACAAAAATAAAACTTTATTCCTTGGAAAATGTTAAACATTTAACCCCGATACAAACCCAACTCAAAAAAATTTTCCTTCTAAAATACCCCAATTGCAGAACATCCTAAAATTCGTAAACATAGAGAATATCATCTTAGTCTTAAGAAAAGCTAAAAGAAAAACAAAAATGGGACTTGAATTTACACAATAACCTGAGCGGAGCACCCAGACTCTTCTGCTTTCAAGAGTGCTAGAGCACCAGAAATATCAGGGTCAATACCGAGGACCCAATTGGATACTGCATTGGTCTGTGTTGAAGGTTGAGTTCTGCGAGGAAAAGGGTTAGTGAGAGAGTCCAACCAGTCCTCTTTAAGCTGTGCAACATCAGCTACTTTAGCATAAGGCCTCACTATTGTTTCCCTTGGAACACCTCTCACTAACTTGGAATCAAGAGAACTAGTCGTTGTGCAAAAGGGTTTTAGCTTAGATGCAGAGGAAATAAAGGATAAATGTTTGGGTTTAACGGTTGAGAAGAAGTGAGAACTCATGAATTGGGTTCCTGGAGAATGTAGGCTCTGTGGCTCTACTCGAATGATTTCCATGGAATAGGCTTTCTCCCTTGCAAGTAGAACCGAGAGGGAGTGACAAAAAGTTCCTGATTTTTGGACAAAATCCGCAATTCCAGGATTTCGAAGAATGTTAGAAAATGCGTTTAGTACTATTTTTAATTTTTTATTTATAAGTTTCAAAATTTTAAACCTTGGATTGAAAGTTACAAAAATAAATTTAAAGAAAATTTTAACAAAATTATCATAAATATTAAATAAAAATAAAATTAAAATTAAAATTAAAATTAAAAGATATTATTTTTATAAAATTTAAAATTTAAATAAAAATTAATTAATTAATTTTAATTTATACAAATTTATTAATTTACTTAAAGATTGATTAATTTTAAACAACAAAAATTATTAAAATAAATTGAACTAAAAGTTAAAAACTAAATAAAAAAATTGAACAGTTAATAATTTTTATAATTGTACCGACTGAACTAGTTGAATTTTTTAATTATAAAAAAATACACTTATAATTCACTGTAAATTTTATTTTTATCGTCACTCTTAATAATTAAAAGAAAGATATTGTTTATATATAATAAATTTCACTTAAAATTAATATTATCACCAAATAAATCTCAGATAAAATCTAAAGCAACAATGAAAATTCTCTTAAAGGGTGTGACCCTATCAAAGCAACATGACATCAAGATTTCTCATATGAAGCATATTATGAAGAAGATTACTAACAAGCATGCAACTAAATTAGCTTTTTTTCACTATAATTTAAAATTAATTAAAAAGATAAATTTAATTCTAATATTTAGATTTAAATATAAATTGGACTATAGTGTTTTATATTGTTAAAATTAAATTTTACTATTTAAAAATTAAATTATCTGTGATAAAAATTTAACAAAATTTGATATAATTGTTGAGATGTCAAGTGTAACTAGGAATTCACATTAGAAAGAGATAGAACTAGTGAATGACATATAAGTAAAAATGATTCATAAACTTAATGTCTTAAAATTTTGGGTTGAAGTGTGGTGTTAAAGCTTATGAGCATGTTCCCTCACAACTTGATGTCATTAATCGGACTTGCATTTGAATTATGTTTTTTGGATTTGCTGTTTCTAAAATTATCCGATTTATATAGGCGTGGCTTCCAATTTCATAACCTTTTTTAAATTATTTTATTTATTAAAATTTAAAATCGTATAAATTAATTTTAATGAAACAATATCGATTAAATGGAATTAATTGCATATTACTTTTCAATTTTATTGTTTCTTCATTATTAAATTTACTTCAGAAATATTTAATATTACATTTTGTTTTTTTAACAATGGAAAGCAAACTATATGAGATTTTCATAAGTAATCTAATTAGAAAATAAAAAAAGAACTTTTTTTTAATGGAATTCAAAAAAGAACTTGATGATAATATTTTTGTTGTTATCATTATTTTGCCTTAGGGTACACTACGGACCCGTACAAAGAAATCCTTGACCTTCTAGGTCTGGACTCCCATGTTAGAGTTCGAACAGACAATCACAAAACCAAGCATCCGAAGTTGTACCAAAGACTCGAGCCTGGTCCTGTTGTTTATGGACAGTCCAAGAAATAGCACTTTTGGGGATGACCCCAGATGATGTCTGTTGTCAATCCACAGACAAAAGTCCCGTCGATTTCTCACTCTTCTAATTTTCCTGTTTTGGATTCATCAGGCGTCACAGCTTCATTTTAGAGTCGTATATCGTGAACGCAAAGTAAAATCTTTGAAGATAGAGGGAGACGGACCCAACTCTTGCATGTCCTAAGAAAGTTACAAGCTTTATATATGATCTGTAGAGACGAAGGTCCACTGATTCACTCATCTCTCAAAAACCTTTCATTTCTAAAGTTTGAAAAAGTTTCGATCTTTAACATGTTAGTTGTTACCTGTATTTTCCAACGATTCTTTCTACGAGAAACCCATGAAAACAGGCACGGATCGTCGTCGTAATAAGCTATGTTATACTCTCCAACCAAAAGCAATAAAAATACCCTTGACCTGTAAATTTCCAGATTCTGATGATGATGATGATGCATTCAGGCTTCTAGGTAGTCGAACTTTCATTGATGAATATGACTTCGAGACCAGCAAGATACGTGGTCGTGATGATGACGAGTCATGGAAGGATGTGGTTACAAATTCCACGGTTTTCTCAGATACAATGGAGTCAACGAAGCCACTCAAGCCACCGCCTCATCTCCAGTACACTAACGAGTTCGACCACTCCAAGTCTGGTGGCCAAAGCCCCGCCATGTCCTCACCAATTAAGGACTCCAACGTCGGCGTTGAAGAATCTATTTTCACGAAAGAACCTGTGGAATGATGATTATGATCCGTTCATGGTGGCTCTTGAGAACGTGAAGGAAGAGAAGAGAACAGGAAAATGGCATCAGTACAGTCGTGTTCGGCCACTGCCATCTTCATGCATTAGACCTAACATGGATTCCAATGACTTCCCCGGCCACAACTACCATGGAAACTACCACTCCGATCCGCTCCACAAGCGAATCGATCCCTGCATATCGTTAAGGTACTTGGGTAGAGAAACGAAGTCCGATGAGTACTTGATGGACTTCAACAATAATAACAAGCAACGTAGCCATGAATCAGATCCATTCTACAAGCGATTTTCTGATTCTATGCGGTCCAAAAGCTTCAATAAAGAAATGGCAAGTTCTCAAGCACCTGCAAAAGAAGTTCCAGGAAGTCCAAAACCTAAAGGAGCCGCGTTTGCAAGACGTGTTAGGTTGGTGGAAAGGGAACATGAAAAGCGCAGCAAACAGGCTACAACTCCACTTCAAAAGCTACCAACAGAGAGAGAGAAAACTCGTGATCATGATACAAGTAAAAGACAGAAGATGAAGAAGTTTCTGAAGAGAAGTTTGTCCATGACGAAACTAGGAGATGAGCACAAGCTAACATACCCCCTCAAGTGCGAACTTCTGAGTCAAACAGTAAAAAGCAGCGACGAGAAGGGAGTAGGAACAAAACTATCATTTGCAGAACACAGCCCAACGAGAAAGTATTGGATGGCAGCAAAATCATGACTGCTTTCACGCATTGGTCATAGTGCAAGACATTGAATTAATGAAGTTCCATAGCCAGACCTTATAAAAGCTGGCTTACTTGTCTCCGGAAAAAAAGTATCAAGTTGTTGTGAATGATTGGCCAAAATTCATAGAATTTTCACAGATGGAATTCGGCCGACTCACTATAGCACAGGTATGTCACATCTTCTTGTAATGTGCCACTGAAGCCACTCTCACAGACCCATGCCAATCTCAAAGAAATGCTTGAAGGAGATCAAAGGAGAGTACGTGAAATGCCAATCTCACAGACGCATGCCGTAGAAACACAGAGTCGGCAACAACGCAGACCCAAAGGAGAAGACGCTCGAGTTTCTTTACGTAAGTAACGGAACGTCACTTTAAAAACAGCTTCCCTGAAAGAGCTATAATTTGAAAAAGCTGTATTTGAACTAAAAAAAGCTATTTCTACTGCAAAAAGTGCTTTTGACATGTAAAGCCAAACATCTAACTTTTTCTTCAAAATAGCTTTTGACACAAAACAAAAGTACTTTTGAACATTTCAAAAACTGGACCAAACACACACTTAATAATATTTCCAAAGGTTTGCACTGTTCAAAGATCTCTTAACAAAGAATTTTATATTATGCCAATTTATTAGTAAGAATTTAATATTATGTCGAATTATATCAATAAGATTTATCTATATTAATTTAGGTTTAATAATAATTTAATTTTTTTTAATATTCATAGCCTTTGAGCATCGACAAACACCCACACCGCAAGTTTTTGCAAAACCAAGCGGCTTATTGATGGCTGTTAATGACTAGGCTTATTATGCCCATTTGGATGGGTCTAAAATCCGATAAAGCTTCACTTCTTGCTCATTATCACTGGCTTTAGCACTGAAACTTGCGGGGCTGGTTATATGTTAGTGCTTTATAAATCTTGAAGAGGACAAAGGACAGGCTCTTCTTCAGTGATTTCCAACTAAAACTTCTTCCGCTCCAAGAAAATGCCTAAGAACAAAGTAAAAGACTTCCATAATTATGGAGTTGAATCACAAGAGCCGTTTGATTCATGAAAACCATACCAGAACCTTGCTGCAGTTCAGGGGTTTATTCCAATATTTCATTTGGCCAAAGCCGCTTCCACCTGGAAATTTCCTCATTGTTATATAGCCTTCTGATTCCTCCATAAAATCCATCCGCCTCATTCCCCTCTTCTCTATGATCTTTCCGGTCTATGGTTGTCTGTCTCCACCGCGAACCAAGACTGTACTGATGGAACTCTAACAGTATGGTATCTGTAATATCAATAGCAAAACATGATGGAAAATCCCAAGTTATGACAAAGAAAACATGAGTTAGGAACAGGTTTATGGTTGGATCCTTTCTTCTAGTATATTATCTTAAAAGGAATCTCACTATAAAAATCAACTATAACTGAACAGACGTTCCCAAAGGTTGAAATGAATGGCAAACTTGAGCACGTGTTCAGCATAAGTTCCAAATCCAAAAATGGATGACATCATTCCCTACATGCTAATTTTCTTATCCATATCACATATTCTCTTCTTATCAAATAACCAGTGGGAAAGGGTATCTTTTGGTGATGTAACGTGACCAACGGATCACCCAATGGGCAACTTCTGGAACACAATTGAGGCCCATTTCGTTGCGAAGAAGATAGAAAATCGCTGAGAACAGAGCTTATTTCTGTGCTGGTAGAAGTTAGGACATATAGACAAGGATTTGTCTCGGTGACCAAAGAAATAACCATAACTAGAGGTCCACAAATAAAAAGTTGGAATTCAGAAAAGGACCATAAAAGCATACTGTATCATAAATTCATCAACACTTCTTACAGGAAAGAAGTTAAGGGGCTTGTTGTCTCATGAATTTGAAGCTATATTCAGTATAGTTCCTCTATCTTCCTGTTCCTAAACAACCCTCTTTCCTCTTACTCTTGATGTTTCAATAGAAGAAGAAAGTTTCTATATGTTTGAGAATCTTGACAACTAATGCATAACTGGAATCTTTATAAGCAAATCAGAAGGATAAAAAAGAGATGAAATGACTCACCACTACTATGACACCGGCATTTGTATTCATTCCCATCACATGACTCCAGGTGACCAACAATACCATACCACCAACCTGAGATTCATATCATATTTAATCAGAAGGGGGATTATATTCTATATTCACTCCCTTCTATACTTGGATAAGGGCATCATATGCTTTTGCTTGCATTTTAATATTCAAATCCAGGTAAATCACTTAGTATTAAACTGGTGTCTCACGGTCTCGGGCTGTTACTTACAAGAAGTGTACCATGAATCATGGACATTTCAATAGATTTAAGAGTTCACCACTATTTAAAAGCCGTATCCAGCTTCTTGTTATGGCCAATGGTGCCATGATTAAGATCCAAATCAGTTTTCTTTCATCCAAATGACACTGAATCTAGTTATCAATGCAGCTGAGACAGACCTTTAAAAAAATTTAAATGGACAACAAAAGAATAGTGTTAAGAACAAACCATAAGGGAATTCTTTCTTTCTTCTCCACTGAATCTCAATGTGATCACCCGGGTGTAGATCGTTCAAGCAATCAGAGACATGTAGAGCGTATGGAGAATTATCAACAGGTGGTGCTCTAAGTCTTTCCCATGGCACATTAGTCTCTATGGTAATTGCTCTTCTTCCATGTGGAGCGTACCTGCATCAGACAAATACTATAAAATTCAATCCCACTAGATTTACTTACCCATTTTGTTAATCCTTGCCTCATTCATTATTAAGGCATAAACATCATTTTGAGGCAAGAGCTGATTCAAGAATCTAGAACACCATAGTTACATTTAAGCTCTATTAACAACGAACTATTCATACTCATAATCCAGAAAGACAATATTTTCAATTACCTGGCTAGAAATGTGTCTGTACGAGGATCGTAGCAAAGATCAGCATCGTAACATGATAACATGAACCCAACATGCCCATTCTGCAATATACAGCATGGAAGAACTTTTATTACCAGAAGAAACACAACACATCAATCTTCCCAAAAATTTGAAATAACGAGCTAATGGGAAACCAGTGATCCTAAAGATAAAAAATTTAGAACTTCAAGTCGTGTAAAGGTGATATATGCCGGATGATCATCACCTCTCGGTTATACACCTGAGCTGGGAACCAGAACCTGCCATTTTCAAGTATAAGGTACCAGAACATGATTGAATCAACAGGCAAAGGACTATTCTGCTTGCTACCAACATTGATCTTTGATTTAATCCAAGAAAATGGTGAAAACATAGATAGGAGCTTCATGAACCCCTTTCGGTTGTTGAGTTTACAGCTCCAAAAATCTTTTCTAGTAGCTAAATGCCATTGCCACTCCCTATAAGCAGCAGGGCCAATAACCCTACCCCATTTCCGCTTCATATGTTTTTCCCACAAGTGATCACTCATGCACCTTTCCCTCGTAGAAGTACACACACACGACATGCTACGAAGCCCCGCAGGCGATAGCCTTTCAAGAATGCAGTCCAGGGCCAGTTCTGGCAAGTCCAAAATTGACATCAATCCAGTTCCATCCTCATTTTTTTGTACATTGGTATTTGAAGTTAAAGTCATCGTTTTCAAAGAAACCACTGGGTAGAATCTAGTGATGCAAAGACTTTTGAGAAGGGTCTTCTGTAGCAAAGATAGGTTAACCAACTCTTTCCAGAAGACATGTGACAACAATCTCACATCATTTGCCCATGGAGGCAATGGCTTAAGAGAAACAAGGGACTTTAAAAAGAGGAGGAAGGTGAAAGAAGTGATGAACAAGTAAAGTAGCATTATAGATTTTGTTTTTAAGAGAGGAAATATATTACGAGTCAAATTCAAGTTTGTAATAAAACAAATACGAGATATAGTGGAAGAACAGCCAGCCAATTATGGAAAAGCAGTGTCAGCAAAGGAAGGAGGACAAGTAAACCCAATTGTTTTCGGGTGCCATTAACCTGTGCCCACCTGTTCCCAACAATATCCAACATGAAAAATTAGATGGGGTGGATGTTGTTGTGAAAAGGGGGGCACAGGTGATTTGGAGCCATTGTTTTCTGCTTAGTGGGATCGGAACGGAAACAAATACAATTTAAGTGCTAAAAACCTTCAACAGTTGTGGGTATTCATTGACTAGGAGAGAAAACCCACCAAACCCAGCAGCGGGCTTCCTCCTCGTCAAGAATAAATCTAAATTAAAAAAACTTTTTGTACAAAGCTTTTACCTTTGATAAGGTATGTCACCTTAACCCAGAATACAAATCAAACACTATAAAAAACACACACAATCTACCACCTGAAGTGATTCGCACAGACAGATTCTACCGCTATCACTCAAAAACAGAGTAACTCTAGACTCATACACAGAGGAGGATCAAGATAGTGAAAGAATGAGAGCTTAGATGAGCAACGAAGGTAGTGGGGTACAGAGAAGATGTGGGTTTTCTGACACCTGGAAATCCCAAGAACAAAGCAAAAGCATGGAAGAGAAGTCTAGATACAGAGACCCATATCCTCAAATATCTTAATTTTGGTAAAAAGCGAACCAGAAATCAATAGAAAACAGTAAGACGGATCATGGAGGAGAATAATATAGATCTGTGGTTGTTGAGAAGCAACAAGATTAGGTGCACCCAACAACCACAACGCTCAGAGATGGTATTAAAATTATACTCGGCACGAGAGATCAAATGCAGAAAAGGACAAACAAGACAGATGACGATGAAGATGAAGATGATCCCTGGTTCCTTTTTCGCCCATCTCACCTACCTTAACTGAATCTCCTAAATCCTCCAACCATGAACACCTCATGTTTCTCTCTCCAGCGAAAAATCGCAAACAGCAAGTAGTGGGGGTAGATAGAGACAGAGAGCGACATGTATTAATGACAGTAATGTGCCGGTGTTGTTGTTAAGACCAAACTTCCATTGTGTTTTGATATGACGTCTACATCCACTGATAAATTCTGAAGTGAAGTCGGAGAAAAACAAAGTTAGGACCAGCAACAACGTACGAAAAGGAACAGAAGTGGCGTCATAACTGGTAGTTAAGGAGGTTCTGTCTTACATTCAGTTTGTCCGGTTCAAAGCTAATCCTTTTCTAATAACGTTTCATGCATTGAGTTCATAAGGAATTTTTTTTTATTTAAATGAGGTTGTAGGTTTAAATTTTTCATATGCAGTTATTTAAAATTTAAAGTCAGAACTTTACCTCATACAAAAAAAGTACCCAACTTGAGCAAAAAATGATCTAAATATGAATGACTTAAAAATACCTTCTTATAATTAGGATACTTCAAAAATACACGGTAAATAATATAAAAAAAACTTTCTCACGTTCTTATTGCATATCTCACTCATGTAAAGCTGACGTGAGGGCCGGATTGGACTTAAGACGGCCCAAACTTAACTCCCATTCATTTAACTTTATTTTCAGCAAAATAACATTGATTTGTTTACGACCTTGGAATGGACCGGGCTTGAGCAGCTTGAACTTAAGATTTGATTTTTAAAAAAAATTCTAAGCCCAAGGTTTAGTGATTACCCACTCTATCATATACTTTCAAAGACTATCCCCATGCTATGGAATTAAAAGAAAAGTTAAAGTTATTGTTTTATGAACATTAAGTAAACTTTTGAGTATATATCATAAAATACTTATTTTGTGTAAATACTATTTGATGAATCAAAAAATCAAAAATAAATAATTTAGATAGTTATATGAAATTTTAAAATAAAAAATCTGGAAAACTTATAATTCTAAGAATTTATTAATGAATTTAATAATTAATATTTTGAAATTTTTAAAGAAATTTCTCTAATCATTTCAACAAATATTTAAAAATTAAACCAAACCATCAGATTTATTATTTAAAAGATGAAACTGTTAGCATTACGAAATTATTTAATGCTAACGTTTTACTCGTAAACATACAATTTTTTATTTTGTTTTTATGCGAAATTATTTTGAATGTAAATTTCATATATAAAACTATTTATATTTCTTAGAATCTAAAATTAAAATAGTAATAAAAATAATCGATCGTGATAACCTGAAGTAATTTTTTTAAAACAATTGTGAAAACTTTCTTTTGTTTTTAATCTAGAAAACAAAACAATCTCTAATACAATATTTAGTTTATATATATATATATATCATCATTACATTCAATTTGAAGTCCCACTATAAAGCAGGTTTGAAGAGGCTGATAGTACATAACCTTATCCTTATATAATAAAAAGGCTGCTTCTGATAGACATACATGCACATGTGACAGTGACAGTGACAGTATATATATGTATATCTTATAATTCTAATTATTATATTAAAAATAATTTTAATTTATCTTTTTATAATTATTTTCAACAAAACCCTAATAAGTTTGGTTTTACTTTACTTTGAAAATATAATAAAGAAACAAAATTTTGTTTTAAAAATGAGATAATAGCGTCTTATGAACTATCATGTTAAATATCAAGAAGCTATCTAACATTTAGACAATAGTAATTACAAAATTTAATTATAAATTTTTATCTTAAAATAAAATCTATAAAAATCCAACCGAATAGTTGGGACTAAGAGGCTAAATACATTGTTTGCGATATAGAGGAGTTTAAAAGTCCTATTCAGTACTTTTAAATGAATGTGTAAGCTTTTGTAACTGTATAAGAGCTCAAAGATGAAGCTTGAGGATAGACAGGCCCACGAAATTGGTGGACCGACCATTTTTGCTAACTCCATAAGTCTCTAAGACCGTATATCTACATGATGTTGAATTTTTAATGTGACCACATGCGGCCCGTGACACTGGTGGACTCAATCATGTCTGCTAATTGCTTAAGTCTCTAAGATCGTATATCTCCGTGATGTTGACTTTTTAAGGGACATGGCTACACGACTGTGTAGTTTAAAAATCTTATCTTCTTATATTCAAAAGGTTTGATCGAGAGAAAAAAATTGCATAAGACAAAAATACACGATAAAAGAAGAGTTTTAGAGTATAAATAGCATTTTTCAAATACAGTTTTATTGAAGTTTAATTTATAGGATTACTTCGGAGTGATATTGGTGTGTGTATGTGTGTGTGTGTGTCAATTTCTAGTCAATCCTAAAAGTTTTTAAAAGAGCTAGATGAGAGATTAGTTGTGATTGTTTTGTAAGGTTTAACTTAAAACTTTAAACGCTTAAATCATGCAATTTTTTAATTGATTTATTATTGATTTATACCCATGATTTTTCACGTTAAAATCATGTGTCTAATTTATCTTTCAATAATTTATATCGTTTAAGTGGTTTGTTATTGATTGAGTGATATCGTTGATCTTGTGCGGGTTATTACTTGGAGTCCAACAAATGATATTAGACCCATAATTATAGATAGTGACAATAACTCTAAGGTAAGGTTGATGTTGACCAACTACTTAATATGGAGGCTTTCAATGGTAGATCTCATGTATTGTAAGGATCTTTATGATCCAATCGACGTGGACAAAAGAGAAATACCACTCATAATAAGGCCTTTTGGATTAAAAGACTTGTGAACCTAAAGTTGAAGGCTAGGAAATTAGTGTGGGAACATTTCAGCTATTTTCAGTATATCATCAGCAAACTAACTACGATAATCATCCTTGATGATGAGCTATAAGCTTTGTTCCTGATGAATTCCTTATCAAACAGTTGGGAAACTTTGATTGTGACTATCAACAACTCCACTTCAGATGGTGTGCTTTCTTTCGATGTGATCAAAAAGAGCATTTTTAATGAAAAGATTAGGAGGAAGGAGATACATATTGACAATATATAGACTCTTATGGTTGAGAACATAAGAAGAAGCAAGAGTAAAGATTTTAAAGGGTAGGACAAGTCTAAAAATAACTTTAAATCTAAAGATGGAAAAGGAGACCAGGACATGTCACTAATGCACCAAACCTATTTATATAAAAAAACATTGCTACCAGTAGAAGAGAGAATAGAAGAAGTAAGACAACTAGAAAGATGGAGATGACAATAACATTACAACAACAGCCTCAAGCACAGATAATGAGGTATTATTGATTTGTGCAACCAATGAGTATCTCCATATTAGTCACTCAATTTTTGAATGACTTGTTGATACAACAACTTCCTATCACTGCGATCAAAAAAGGGAATACTTCACCAATTATAGGAGTGGTAACTTTGGAAGTACGAAGATGGGAAATCAGAGTTTTGCTAGCATCATTGAAATGGGTGACATTCGAGTTCAGACTGATGTTGGGTGCATATTGGTCTTAAGAGATATACGACACATTCTTAACTTGCGTCTCAATTTATTTTCTATAAATGTGCTTAACCAAGAAAGATATCATCACACTTTTAGGGATGACAAGTGGAAGTTGTCTAAAGGAGCATTAATTATTGCTCTTGGTGGATTGTACTGCACCTTACATAAGACACACTTAAAGGTGTGTGTTAGAGAACTTTATGTCATTGAGGAGAATATTTCTCTAAATTTATAGCACTAGATATTAGGACATAGTGAGAAGAAAATTAAATTGCCAGTTGATAATTCATTTATCCTTATGAAAACTATTGTTTTTCTCATTCACTATGATCATTGTGTAGCTAGAAAGCGCATAGAGTGTTTTTCTATAAAAGGTCTACTAGAAGGAGGACTAAGTTAGAGGCGGTGCATTCCAATGTTTTTGGTCTTATTGAGGAGGATTTCTTAGGTGGTAAAAAGTACTTTGTTACATTTATCGATGATGTTACTCACAAGGCTTGAGTTTTCATGCTGAAAACAAAAACCAAGTGTTTGAGACCTTTAAGAAATTTCATGTCATCGTGGAAAGGGAGATGACAAAAAAGTTGAAGTGTCTTCGAGTTAACAATGAAGGCGAGTGCATCTTTAACAAGGTTAACGAATATTATGCCATAAGTGACATAAGACATGAGAAGACAAAACTTAGTACCTCACTAAATAATAGTGTTGTGGAAAGCATGAATATAATCATTGTAGAGAAGGGTTAGTATAAACTCCAAACGTCCAATTTATCAAAGTCTTTTCGGGGTAGGAGGTTCGAACTATAATATATATGATCAATAGAACTTAAATCCCTTTAGATCTTGATGGTCCCAAGAGAGTGTGAAAAGGAAAGGATATAACTTATACGTATATGAGAGTGTTTGATGCAAGCCTTCAAACATATGTTTTGAAGATTAGTCCTTGCATATTTTTTGGATAGGAAGACGTGGAGTTTGGTTATAGGCTTTATGATTTGAAAAAGCAGAAGGTTGTCAGAAGCCAGAACATAGTCTTCTATGAGTATAAGATGGGTACATATCTCATCAAATAAGATAAAACTACTTCTATTAGTTGGTAATTCGGTACTCTAGATACTTCCACTATTTCTACTACCGTTGATCAACCTACAAGTGAAGAAGGCAAAGCATATGAGCTAGCATATAATGATAATTATCAATTGCAACTTGATGGAGATAAGCCACATAAGCCGCATCTTGTGGATGATGTAGAAGAGGTCTATAAGCATTATGAGTAAGAGAAGCAACTTGCTCAAATATTAGAAGATGTTCAACTTCAAAGGTCAGCTAGAATAAAGAAGCCTTTAATAAGATACTTAAGTTCAGAATATCTCCTAGTCATTACTGAGGGGGAGCTAGATAATTTTCAAGAAGTTTAGTCACTCAAAGACAAAGACTTTTGACTCAAGGTAGTGAAAGAGGAAATGGATTCGTTGGATAAGAATGGTGCTAACATATTGATGAAAGTGGTTCATCGAAGTAAGTTTGAGTTTTATAGAAAACTCACCAGGATGGTTTTCAAGTAATTAATAGGGTAGTTGATTTCTACTCCAAAATGGGTTTATAGGGAGAGATTATTATCAATTCGGCCCCATTTTAGATATACTCGTTATATCAATTCCACTAAATTTGAGCTCTGAAAGTGTTAGTTATCTTTATAAATCAAAAAGAACGAAGATAAAATGAATTAAATGCAGAAACTAATGATTAGAAGCTATTTCTAGAGCACACGCCTAAAAACATACTCGTTAGATCAATTCCACTAAATATGAGTTCTGAAAGTGTTAGTTGTCTTCATTAATCAAAAGAAACAAAGATCAGGCAAATTCAAGGCAAAATTTGGTAATTAAAAGCTATTTCTAGAGCATACATCTATGTTTGGGGTTGCATACGCTCATGTTAATAGTGAAAAACAACCATTTGGATTAATGTATAAGCTTTTGTAATTGTGTACGAGTTGAAAGATGACGCTTGAGGATAGACATGCTCATGTTATTAGTGGACATGATTGTGTCCACCTGTGTTTTCAGAACCGAACCAGACCGGCCGGTCTGACCGGTCGGCTATCCGGTCCAGTTCAACCTAAAAAATTGGTCTTAAATTGGACTAGTGTGAACCGGTCAAAACCGGTCAATTGACCGGTTTTTGACCGGTCCGACCACTGGTTCAATTAATTTTATTTTTTATTTTTTAAAATATTTTAAATATTATATATAATTATTGCATAACTATTACGTCACACCGGTTCGACCGGTGGTTGAATCGGTCAGACCAATAACCAGTAAGACTATCGGTTCAATGACCGATTCGAATTTTAGAACACTGATGTCCACTAACCATATAAGTCTTTGAGACTGTGTATCTCTATGACATTGAGTTTTTTACGGATAAAATGACTACACATTGCCGCATAGGCAATCGTGTGCAATCTAAAAATCCTATCTTCTTATCTTTTTTTGAGAGAAGCTCAAAACCTTAAATGCTTGTATCCTACTATTTTTGATTTAATGAATTTATTATCAATTTGTCTCGTAGTTTTTCACACTAAAATTATGTGTCTAATTTTTCTTTTAGTCATCTATATTATTTGAGTAGTTTATTATTGGTTGAGTGATATTATTGATTATTTAAGTGTTATTATTTAGAGACCAATAGTATGATCTTTCTTATTCACCGGATTGTCTCTACTATTTAAATTTATCTTTTTATATCTATTTTCACATAAAATTTGAGCTTGACTTAATTAAATTTAACTTTGGCATCAAATTTTGGAGACTAGTCTAAATATTTTAATTCTCATCTCATAAAGATGTTTTAATTTTAAAAAATGTAAGATTGTTTTGAATGAATCAAACATAATTAAATTTAGATTTAATCTTTAAAAAGTTTAGTTAAATTAAACTTGAGTAGACCCAGTTCCGTTGTCATCCTCGCTGACAAGCCTAGACAAAAAGAGAGTTAACTAAGCTAAAGGTCTCTATCAGAGGCTTAGAACAAGCCCAAACGGAAAAAAAATCATTTGACAACACGAACAAAGGAACTCATCTATAGTTGATTACCAGTAGAAATCATTCATTCAGGTGACTGCAAGACCGCAACTAGGTTATAATTTCCAGGTTGTAAGAATAGACAACTCTAGTAATTAAAGCTATGTCAGGTTCATAAGTTACTCAGTTCAGAATACTTGCAATTTCTGAGATTTCTTTTAGTAGCGATTTGGTTTATAAAAAATAATAAAAATAAAAATAAGAATGAATATAAGAATGAACATAAGAATGAACGAAAATGATTATAATCATTATAATTATGATGGTTAGTTAAGATGAAAGAATGATTACTATTAGTAGTATTGATAGTCGTTGGTTTGAAAAAAATATTGTAATTAATTAATTATAAAATAAATTATATTTTAATTCATAAATGAATTATATTTTAATTAATTATAATATTTTGACTAATGAATAAATTATATTTTAATTAATTATACTGCAATTAATTAATTATTAATAATAATTTAATTAATGAATAATTATATTTTAATTAGTTATATTTTAATTAATAATAATATTTTAATTAAATATAATGTAATTAAT
>JAOTAW010000202.1:5329683-5348401 GCA_025629945.1 Erythroxylum savannarum | reverse complement strand
AAATAGAATTAAAATATTCATAATTTTTATTCATGATTACTTTTAGTTAATTAAATATATAATATTAAATTAAATTATACACAGTTTTTATTAATAATTAATATATTAAATAGTTAAATAATATTTATTTAATTTATAGTAATGCTCGAGCAAGAGATGCAACTTCTGCAACATTAGTGAGTACACTAGCAATTGAAGGAAGAAAACTTTGTTTTGGAGGTTAGCAATGAAAGGAAGAAGGCAAATTTAACAATTAATTTTCTTATTTTATTTTATATTCTAATCTTATTTTGTTAGTTTAACATACAATATAAATTTATTTTATTAATAATCAGTAATCTATTAATAAAATTTTAATTATTATATAATCATAGTAATGAATATGAAATTAATTAAAATTAACAATATAATTTAATAAAAAATTAAATTTTAAGAGTCTCATATAAATTCTGAAACAGTTGTTTTATTAATTGAATTCAACCGATCCACAACTATTGATTTTGATATTCTTTTTGTGCTTTAGCATTTTAATTAAGTGTTTTCTTAATTTTTAAATACCAATTTTTATTTTGAATTTTCAGTTCTGATGAAAATTATAATAAAGAATATGTTTCAATATAAGTAATATAAATTTTGTTGCAATAGATATAAATGGATATCAACAATCACAAGCACAGCATTTTGCTCTTTTAGTATATAAGAATCTTACATTTGTGCTTCAAAAGTGTAACGAACAAAACACTTCACACAACCCTCACCAGTCACCACCCAAAAAAAAAAAAAGAACACTTACCAGTTCAGAAAGTAGAATGTAATAAATGACCATGGATCCAAAGAATTGGGAATTTTGACCAAATTAAGATAAAAAATAAAAGACGGTAAACCATGCCTCCGAGAAAGCAAAAATGGAGGAAGAACCTTACCTGTGCATAAGAGAAAGATTATGATGTTATGCATGGAAATAGGAATCAAATGCCTGGAATTATATGATGGTGTGTGCACGTACCTGACATGACAGAGTACTGTATCTTTTGTCTGGATTCAGCTCTCTAAATAAATAATCACCACGAACTAAAGTCTGACAAACACTATGTATGTGAAACATACAAGGATAGACAAAAGGAGCCAATTCAAATAGGCATCAGCTTTTTGGAGCAAAGGCAGCCAAGGCATTAGCATGCGTGGGTGGCAAGTTGCTTAACAGAGGCTGCATTTGATGGCCATAGAGTGAAATTAGGTGAGAGAAAGCTCTGCCTACTTGAGCCTTAACTTCAGGAGTTTCAACCGGAGATACCACAACTTGAGCGAAAAGATTAATCAACTCTGGAACAAGGGCAAGAATCTGCTTTCCATACAACAAACAAAACAGATGACGTCAATTTTTCAGATTCATGCTCTAGCCACGCCATGTTAGACCAGAAATAATACCAACACCTTTATAACTCTGATGCTATTCATGATAAAGCATTCTTTAATATATTATTATATAGATCCATCTTATCAATTTTAAGGTTGATTAAACATTCTAATCATCCTACAATACACTATCATAAATGAAAGAAAGTTACTTGAAAAGATATAAATAGAGCATCATTGGTATCTGCAAGAAATATTATTGGCGGACAAAACTCAATTTATCTGACGGACGACTTAAGTAACAAGTTTGGTGCAAGATGCAATCAGCCAACACCAACCCTTCCCACATGAAACTTCAGCATCGTTTCAGTGCACCTTCCCAGAAAACTTTTCTTTTTATTTCTTCTCTGTTTAACATGTATATCAATGAAAGCAAGAATAGGTAGTGGAGTAGGGATTACATGTGGATTGGATGACAATACTAGTGTGGAGACACAACTGTAGACAGCCATCGATTCTTCATGGTCTTCTTTGAGAGGAAGGACTTTCAGAAACACAGGAAGAACCTGAGAGAATTGACAACCGAGTATTAGATGAAAAAAGTCTATGTGGACTAAGTACAGGCCAAAGATTAACCTGATTTAGTGGAACAGATTGAGGTTGTGACATCATCATCCTGGCCACTGCACCAGCTGCGTTATCCCGAACAGCATCATCTGGCTCAGATTCCCCAAATAATGGGTAGAGTCCTCGTAGTACGTCATTATAGTATCTAGAGAAGATAAAAGGAGAATACTACACCAAGGCAGATGTATGACAAGGAAGAGAAGGAAATTGAACAATAAACAAGTGCCTCAGAACTTGATAATTTAATTGTCAATAATGCCCCATTGAAATAGATTTAACGGGATTGAGAAAGGGGAAGACATAGCTTCCATGCAGGGACGAGCTCAGCAGAGCGGAATGGGTGGGAGATGGGGCAGGCTGGCATTTGTGGGTCTATTCAAACATAAGGATACTTCAAGGCTGACTCGCCCCCGTTTTTGCACAATTCTCCAACGCAAAAAGCAGCATTTCTCCGATTTGTTGCATCCGGTGATACCAATTCTTTGAGTACTACAGGCATTATCCTCTGAAACATTATACAAGCTATCAGGAATTCAACAATATTATACTTCATAATGGAGCAAGGACAAGTTCACTAAACATTAAAGATCCACACAATAAAATGGTTACGAAGCTTACATCAACATAGGTTGAAATAGGAGTTCCCATGTTCTGAGCAACTTCTGCTAGAGTAGCAACAACCATTGTCCGATCTTGTAAAGGTTGTGATGCTTTCTGCAGTTTAATAGAAACAGAAAAAGTTGTGAAGTGCCCAACTGGGTACTCTGAGGGTATACAACCCATTGCATATAACATGAACCCACCGCAAATTTCATCAAAGGATCAAATAGCTTTGCAAGGATAGGAGCAAAATGAGAACCCATGGACTTTGCAAAAGCAGGAAGGAGGTCGGAAACTGCATCCATGAGCACTTCATCATGTTGAGTATCATCATCATTATCAACATCGCTATCATCTTCTGATTGTTGGCAGGCCGATTCCTCCTTAAGAAGTACCAAAGTAGCATCCACAAGCGGAGACATATCTGAAATAGGATTGTTGTTTCACTAAGTAATTCTGAGTGGGCCTGGAAACAGTTACTTTCTCCTAGGGAACAATCCCACTGCAACTAAACTTACAAGGTTCAATAGCCATGTAACCATAATCCCTAATGATGTCTGCTACACTCATACAAGCATTTGCCACAACTTCCTTGTCATTATCGTCGGTCATAGTTTTGATGTATATTTTCATCACAGTATCTGCATATATTATAATAATGGCATTAATTTCAGATATATTTACATAAAAGTGGACCATGCCTGAAACAAAAACACCATGGAGATAAGCAGTATCAAGCAGAGTTCCTACCAAGAGTTTGTCTTGCTTTTGCTGGTCCATCCTGCTCAAGAGATAACAAGTTTGTCAAGATATACATGTAAAGTCATTAACCTTTTAACACAGCTACAGCCAATAGGAAGTAAGTGGCCGCTACTCTAATAATTTTCATTACAATAAAAAAAAATCAGACCAAAACCAGATTTGAGTCCAGGTGAAAAATGCTTAAAAGAAGCGCTTGAAAGCATTGATATGTAAGACTCATTCTAAGGAAACTAGCTTCCCATTTTTCATAGGGAGTTGACAAGAAAAAGAAGTCTAACTACCGACGAAATTTAGAACAGACATAGTAAGATTGTAAGATAAGCATAACATCTGAAATTAAAACAATAAGGTCAAACAGGTCTAAACAACTCCAGCATTACGCTTACTTACACTTTGACTTTGGAATATTGCATTGGCTGCCGTCAAAACGTCTGCAAAAAAATGTTAATACACAGTTAGTCAGAGATTACAATAGAGTTCAAAAATTATCATTACAGCTGTACTTCCGTACAAAGCACCAGCTTAGAAAGCTTATATGACAATCATTTTGGCTGGATCAGATTCTTGTTCATAATTAAATAGCATAAATATTGCAAAATCACACCGGGGTGACTTACTTTTCAAAGCGATTATTGCTTGAAGGCGGACATCTTCATGAAAATACCCAGAATGCCTAACCAAAATGTTCAATGACTCCTCCAAATACCTTGAACAGTTAAAGAATCGAAAGTATTTGACTAATTACAGCCAAAATCTTCAAAACAAGACGGTGATGGAAGAAATGCAATGCAAAGAGGATACTGGGCATAAGAAGTCTTTGTATGCAAGGCAAACATGCCAAGTGCTTGAGTGGCGGCTGCCTTTTCGTCCAATACACCTGTCCTTATACTGATATTGCGAACTCTTGGTTCGTCGTGAGCTTCATCATCAGATGAGACTCCACCAAATCCATTCCTACTTTCATCATCAGATTCATCAACGTCCACAGCAGAGCCATCGTCAAGATTGCAAGAGGAGAATGCCAAGGGTACAACTAGAGGAAGGTACTGCAGAAATTAAAAAGGCCCTATATTATCAGAACAAGACAAGAATCAAAAAATGTCAAATAGACAATTCAAAAAAGCAAGTTAACCTGTGCAAAGCCACCATCCATAATTTCTGCAATATTGCTGAAAAATCCATGAGTATACTCCCGAAGCTCACTAAACTCCAATCCAAAACCCTGACAAAATACAGACATACAGTCAAAGCTTTGAGAATGCAGTTCAAGATACCAAATAAAATTGGCATTGTAGTTACTGAAATGGCAGCTTCCATGAATGGATGTAAGATTGGCTCCATCCTCAACCTCCCAACAGACATTGCAACAATTCCCACAAGTTCAGTAGCCCTAGCTCGTGATCTGAGATCTTCATCATTGATTAGAACCATGAATGACTTCATTAATTCCAGAACTTTTTCAGCATAGGGAATGAAAGCTTGCTCCGCAGCAGATGCAACTGAACCAATCGCAGACTGAAATCACAGTAATATAAGTATCCAAATTATATCTGAAAAACAAGATTCATTGGAGCTCATAAGGTGCATATCAGTACCATGCATGTCTCCTGCAGATTACGAGGACTATTTTGGAGGGATCCAAGTAGCTTCCCCATCAAAGGATCGAGGTAAGGAAGAATTTCCTCACTCATGTTTTCACAAAAAGCAGCTAAAGCATAATATGACTTTTCCTATCAAAATGGAAGAACATATAATCAGATCAAGTAAAAGACTGATGCTTATAGCAAAATATTTAAATTGACAAATATTAGGATTTTGTACTTTTCCTTTATTACCTTTACTTCATCTGATACGTCATCAAGAGCACTCAGAATGCAGGGCAAAACACTTTCATAGTGAGACACGATTTCAGGTTGCAAATATTCAGCAAACTGGCCCAGTGCAAATGATGCAGCTCCTCTAACCATTTCTTCTGGATCCCTCAAGGCCCCTAGGACTACATGAAGGATGGGCTCCAGTTTTTCTTTCATTAATTCCAAACAGCCCTCAGAAATAACACCCAGAGCTGTAACAGAAGCTTCCCTATATTTTGGATTTGCACTCTGACTGCTCAAAGAAGCAAATTCGAAAACAGGGGGAAACATATGTTTTGAGAGGTTCATAGCCATGGTGTCAATAACTTCGGCAGCAGCTCGATCAGGAGCAAGATCATCATCTTCATCAGATTTTGTTGATTCTGCTAGCAAGGGGCACATCACTTGCAAGATAGGAATGACCAACTTATACTTTTTAAGGGAATTAGATTTGTATTTTGCCAACCAAGATATTATCTGAATGGCCTGATATTAGGAAAAAAAAAGTAAGAAATAATCAGAATATACAAAATAAAGAAAAGAGGGAGAGGGGCCAAAGACATGATACCTAAAATTCTCAACAAATCAACTGATAGTAACTGTCCAATATGCAAGCAAAAGCAGCAAGAATGAAGTAAACATATCAAATGCTGTTCACAAACCTGGTGACGTGTGTTGGATTCCAAATTTTCACTCGAACAAACTTGAAGGGAGAACTGCACAATGGATCGAACTGAATCTCCAAGTAAAGGTGCAGGAGACTCAATTAGTTCATCAAAAATTTCGAAAGCAATTATAGCAACATCCTCATCACCAGAGGCAAGGCATTGTCTTGCCACATTTAAAATGCTAGGAATGAACTGTCGGAACTTGATCTGCAAACATATTAACATGAATGCTATGAGCTTTCTCCAAAACTACTCCTGCTTGTAAAGAGTATCAATCTTAATTGAATTAACAGTGTTACCCTTGAACAACTAATTTGTGAAAAAACTCCTCAACATTATCTAGCTTGTGCTTTTTGCTACCAATACCAAAGTGATTTGAATAGTTTATTGACACCTCCCACAAGACTAATTGCCCATATTTAAACTTGAGTGTCGAAATCATAAAAGATAATTCATACTGTCCACAGCATTACTAGTATCACACAATTAAGCAAACAACCAAAGAAGTCACATCTAACAACATCCAATTGGACTCCTGCAACAGCAACTAATAATCATCTGAAACAACTCCTGTACACCCAGCAATCAACATGGAATAAGAATTCCTGCAAGGTATAGGCACTTATCCACCAGCAACTAATAATCATCTGAAAAAATTGTAATGTACTTGTCCACAAGCCCATGCAACAGATAAGTTTCAAAGCATACAAATTAAGTACTAGAAAAAAATCATAACATATTTTTTCTTGATGATGCTATAAATTGTATGCGCAGCCAAAACTTACCACATCATCTCCATCATTTGTGAACTCTAGAAAAGATCCCACTGCTCTGGTAAAAGATTTAAACAGAAGTTTTAACCATCTAAGTAACTATTTAGATCCAAATATTTTCATATTTCATAGGACAAAGACTCGGTTATTACTTGAGAGCAGCGACTCTAACACGAATGCTAGCCTCATCTTGTAAGCATTTGAGTAGAAGAGCTTGTAGATCTGCGAAGTGTGGCTGGAATGCGGTTCCAATCGTTTCAGTCAAAGAGCTAAAGAGGATTAATGCCACCTGATGTCAAAAATTCAAGAAGAGATGAGGTGTTGATTTTTTAGACATGTTAAAATAGGCACCAAAAAGAAGCAAATTCAATAAGCATTTGTTAAAATATAGAAGTGTTCTTGTCAAATGAACTGCAATATTATGCGCAAATCTACAACACTAGCAGATTGTTTCTATCACCAACATGCTTATCTTGTATTTGCAATGAAATGAGTGCTATACCTGATAGTTAAAGGAAGTTACAACTAAGAAAATAAAAAAAGCCAATTGTGATGAGAACTAACATAAATATCAAGGATTCAGGAAAGAAATAGAAACAACTCGATACTGATCACTGTATTTTTCTTAAAACTGCAATAGAAACTAGTTCGACCTGATCACGGTTGTAAGTAGTTAGCTCCTAACTTCATTTATATCAGAATCATCTCTTTCAGGTAGTATCTGCGCCCAAAATACTTTATCCGTGGATTATTTGTAAGTCAGATACAAGATAACAACATATTTACAAGTATTAGGAAGCCATATATTGATAAGCGCCAATTCAGTTGTACGATAAGATACAGATACATTTTCCATAAAAAGATTTGAAAACAAAGAACTAACTTCTCTATGATCCTCCTGTGCACTTTGACTACACTGGAACAAGAAGGGTAACAAATCAGGCCATTCTCCAGCTGGTACAGCATATTTTGCAACCACACTCACAACATTTGCACTTGCTCGCCGTACTGGTGGACTGCAAAAACATCACATCATACATCAGATGGGCATCAAAGGAAAAAAGAAAAAAGAAAAATGACTTCTAGGAGCATGGATAAACACAAAAGAAACTAAATTACAACATAAAACATCAAATGATGAGACAAGATGAAACACAAAATTTGAGTCAAATCATGAGTCACAAAACCGAGAAAAAAAATTATGCAAGACAATGTGATTAGTAAGAGTGTCAACCAGTACAAAATAAAAATCGGAATTTTTCTAGAAAAACAAGCCTTAGTGAATGATAATCTTCAGTTTACAACAATTATTCAAATTAGTTACTGAAATGAGTACACAGTGTCAAGAATAACGACAAGAAGTAACGGTATAAGGCAATTCACTCGATCACACTTCGTTCCACCAAACGGTTAATGCAACTAAAAACCAAGCAAAACAAAAGGACCTGTGTTCCATAGTGATGCTCTCAATAAGAGATTGTTTGACCAGGTGTTTAAGTTGAGGGGACAGCTTAGGCCAATGGCCAGTGATCTTTTTGCGGAGGAGCACCGCAGCCAGCTGGCGGACGTTGGGAGTCTTGGCTGTGCGGAGGTGCTGAAGAAGAGCAGGCACCACCTGCGGATCCTTTGCCAACCGCTTAATCTGGTCCTCCGCTTGCCGGCGGGCATCATTGTCCGGCATCAAGAATTGAATCAACAGCAATTCCAATGACTGTGCCATCTTCAAGCAATTCTTCTTTATTATTATCAGTGAAATTCTTTCTCTTCTTCCTTGCCACTTCTATCTATGCTGTATATCTATCTATCTATCTATAGAGAGAGAGAGAGAAGAAAGAGGAGGCTGTGCAGAAGAAGGGAAGACTAAAGAGAGGCTCTTTAGTTTATGCTTTCTGCATCGCTTTGCGTCTTATTCAAGGGTTGAAGGCTGCGAGTAGGGGTTTGCAAGTGAGGACACATTTTGCGGCTTTTACTCCAAAAAGCCCTCAGCTTTTGTGGCACTTCCTATTTCATCCCCGCTCTTAATGTGAGTATCATCTAGCATCCTTTTCTCAACAGGGCTGCTTAAAATGTTTGCCAACTCCTATTGTTTTGACAAAAATGGTCAAATAAATATTTCAAAAATCAAAATACCAATTATTTAAACTTGTCAACAAGTCCATGAGACATGCAAGTGAGATGAAGTTTGTCCTTACTTTTTGGCCTCGTTTGGTAAATAACTAATCAGTTGATTGGTTGTTAAACAATTACAAAAGTTGTTTGAAGAGCAGTTGATTCGATAGCTAATTTAAGATAAACATCCAAAACTCTCATCCATCATCCAAAAATTTAACTATTAAAAGTTAGTTGTATCTTTTAATTGAGATTCCTAGATATCTACATTTTAAGAAGAGTGTTTGTTCTTATAATTGTTTTATACAATTATAGTTTAAAAATAAAATGTTGACCTTAAATGAAAAAGAAAATAGAAAGAGTTGCATAAAATTTTCATAAATGATAAAACAGTACAGGTAAACATGACTTCTTTAAAATCTAAATTCTTATAAGAATATTCAACGAAATGCAAAGATATATAATATTCATACTCTTATAATCTTTTTAAAGTCATGTTCTCATAAGTCATTTTACACATAAACAGCTAATACTAAACAACTAATTTTACCAAACTTCTCTAACAAACAGCTAATACAATTCGCTGGTCAAATCAGCTGATTGTCAAATATGGTCTTTATCTATTGAAACTAGCCTTTATTAGGGAATAGATTTTCTGTTTTCGATTAGTGTGTGCTCCCTGTTCTCAACCAATTCTAGCCGTCTAATTTTTGTGAGTGCCATATATTAAATAGATAGATTTTCATAAAATAAAGTAGGCATAAATTAATAAGAATAGGTAGTTTGGTCCTTTTATTGCTCTAAAAACCAATAGTGTGTTTTTAAAGAACCAAACTAAAAAATTATCCTTTTTAAAGAGAACTATTTTAAAATTTATAAATACCTCATAAGATCATTACATAAGCGATTGATCTGGCGAGGCTGAAAGTTATAAACTAAAAAAAAAAAGTTAATTCAGAACTAACCGATTAAGATGGCATTGGGCTGGATTGGGCTTGGGTTCCTAAAAAGTTTTGTAAGTGTTGAGTCTTGAACATGTCCGAAACTTATGGCTCGAGCCTGAGTCAAAGCCTAGCTGGATTTATTTATAAGATCATATAAATGAATGATCAAGTCTAGAGAGGTCGAAAATAATAAACCAAAAAACTAATTTAGAACCAATCAATCCAATCCTATTAAGGTCCAATATAAAACTTGCATCAAACTAACCTAATTGCATTTCCGGGCATTGAAAAACGATATGACATGTCTTTAATTTCTCTATGATAATAAATATAACAAGAGTCAATACGCATCTATGCTTCACTAAAGTTGATCAAGTAGGCACAATGTTACGAATATCGTATCGAACTTAGTATTAAATTGGGTTTTGTATGATACTATATTGGTACCGATTAATACCGAGTATCGTTTCGGATAATTTTTTAAATTTATGAAATAGTTCCTAATTTTTTTAAATTACAAAATAGTTAATTATCATATTATACAGTTATACTATATTTTGAGTTAATTATTCTTCTCCAAAACTTATTGAAAACTTTGCTAATTTATTCCCTTTTATGTTGGTGCAGAAAGCGAATTATTTTGAACTTCTTACGAGGTGAGTTTTCAAAAACTAATTTAGTATTTTTGTGATTCTAATGAAAATTTGTTTTGATTAGTTAGCATCTCTTTTTATGGTTTCTACTATTAGTTGTCTTTCTGGTCTCTTGGTTTCCACTCATTTCTTATTTTTTGCAAGTGAGATGTTTATGAATATAAAGTTGTCTTTAATGTAAAAGTTGGGTTATATGCCCGGTTTAAATGGATCAATAAAAATTTACCTAATTAGTGTTAAGATGATGGTGAAAAGGGAATATATGGTAAAGAGGTTGTAGCAAAAAAAAGATGCAAGAGTTGAGGTTTTTGGGAATGATAGTGAAGTTGAAAACAACAAAGACTTGGGAGGTGGTGAGATTGAAGTGGTGGATGTGAAATGTAAGGGAAGTAGAAATGCCAAATATAATAGGAGTAAGAAAAGCATGAGAATGACAAACTACCTTTGCTTAAAATGGTTTCCTGTAAACCTAAACAGATAGTACTTTGTTTAAACAGGAATTGAGACCATTTAGGATGTAAGCACAAATTTCTTTCTCAACTTTGTTATAGTTATAGGTTTGATTAATAGTTTAGTAGCTTGCGTAGACTTTTCCTTCTTGATAATATACCTTATGAGATTAACAGATGAAATTGCAGTTGTTAGACTGCATCTGCCAATGATGTTGACGAAGAAATAGCGAGCAATCTTTTAAGGACCACCACTTGCACACTTTAATTCAATATACTTATCTATACTTTTAAGGACAATGTAACTGCTCTTTTTTCTGGTTCAAGGAATGAAATAGATAAAGAATTTTTCTGTCAGTGTTTGATTTGAAAATATAAACTTGTAATGACAAAGGAATAATCAACAAAAAAATCAAAATATTATTATTATTATTATTATTATTATTAATTTTATCAATTATTTTTATTTTTATTTTTATTTTATTATTAAATTCCATATTATTATTAATTTTCTTCCTTTTCTATTATTATTATACAAACTTTATTTATTTATTTATTTATTATTATTATACAAAATTAATTTTTTTCTTATTATTATTAGTATTATTATACAAAATTATTTTTATTTTTATTATTAAATTTATTCTTTTTAATATTAATAATATTAACGTCGTCGTCGTCGTCATCATTATTACTACTACTACTACTACTTCTACTATTATTATTATTATTATTATTATTATATAAAAATAATTTTATTCTTATTTTTATTCTTATTATTATTCTTATCCTTATTCTTATTTTATTCAACTTGGGCATGGGTTGATACCACCATCTAAGCTTAATCCATTTACGTTTTAAACCGAACTATTGCCTCAAGTATGTGTACTACTTACCACTTCTCTTTTGATAGCAGAGTATTAAATTACTACATACGACTCTTTATCATCAACTAAGGAAATCTTTCACATTCACTGAAAGCCAAAGCTTATGATTATGGAACAAATGTTTTCTTGAGGAAGAAACAGCACAGAGCATTGACTTGTACAATCACTACGAACCCAGCCTCTTAAGTCTCTCTCCATGATTTCCCACACAAAAATTAGCTGAACCAACTTTTGTCTAAAGCTACTGAAAAGGAGTTGGAAGTAGAAAACTATGACACATTTGGTATGAAGAAAACACACTTGAACTTGAAGCAGCAAGCAGGACAGTACTACTGTCCCTTGACTTCTTGCATGTCCTCTTCAGTTCTCCACACAACATCCTCCAGACATGTTGAAAGGTTCTTGTAGAACTGAATCAGAGAATGAAACAATTAATAAATGAAACTTGCAACAGCAACAGTGCAATACAAATCAGAGGCGTTCTCAGACATATGGACAAGGTTGCAGCTTTTTAACCAAAGAGTAACTACACCTCTGTCCAATTTCTATTACAGGACAGTCAATACATCAAAAACCACCATCACTCTGCATTCCAACTAAGTACCTATGATGTTTTAAACAACTGTCAACAGTAACATTCTCAAAATGCAAGGATGCATAATCTGATTTAGGTTCACCACAAGGTTCATTTCTCCTCTTCTGATTTAAGTTTACTTCAAGAATTTCCAGCTAACACTGCATCTGTTTTTTCAGTCTCATAAACATCCACAAACCTAATTTCTTGTCCGATAACATTTCTCAAGCACGGGACAGTTGTTTCAAGCCAAGGTGCTAAATTTCTGCTCATGCAATCACCAAATTATTGACGATCACAGGAAACACAACCCAAAATGTATGAAATAAGGAATATGTTCATTTGTGAATATTGGCCAACCTCTAGCTCATGTTGCAACAGCTAAGCTGTTGGTAATTTTCCAAGTTTCTAAAAAGGATTGCAAGTACAGACTTGCCTAAGATCCTCTACATTGTGATTAGTGATCACTGCAACTTGACCCTAGTGTAACTCATTTTCCAGAGTGGGAGAAATCCATATTTCAAATACCAGATTTTGAAAAGGAAATAATACCTTATGAAACTCCAAAGTGTCTCCTTTAGCTTTTCTCACCTCAACCATATGAAGAGAAGGTGCCACTTGAAATATCTGAGAGAAATTTAAGAAAAGCGGTAAATTAATGAAGAACTCGCAGATTCCATCTTGATGTTGTAGTTTGTTTTGGAGTCACAGACCTCAGTAGCAATGTTAAGGTTTCCCTTTCTCCCTGCTTTCATGTTTTCAAGCCTCATCTGATAAAGACACGAGAAAAGTAAAGATCCTGCTTTTAGCTAAATTAGAATAACAATTATTCTCTGAAAGTTTCATTGACCTTGTAGTTTTTCTTGTGAACGTCAAAACCAAGGGGCTTTGCAGCTTCTTCGATCTTGTGGACTATCTCATTGGCAGGAAATTTAGATGTAAACCTCGTCTCCCTTTTAAAACCCTGTCGTCAATCACAGGATCACACAACAAAAGGCTTATTCTACTAGAACCCAACAGACTTGTCATTGAAAACAAATTAAATGTGTCCATTTACCTCCTATTTGGTGACTAAAACATTCAAAATTACCACTACAAAGCAATCCTTGTTTCATCTAAAACACATACACAAATTCCTGTATGGAATGAGTTAAATATATTCTTGAATTCTACCTTAGCTTTGCAAACTGATCTACCAAAAAACTTGAAAGATTGCTAAATAAGGAAAAACATGCACACAACGACCAGCATTTGAGAAGCCGAGACAAGGAAATATTATTTCAGAAAATTTATATCATAAAGAATCCTTCAATAAGCAAACCTGTTCCACGTCAAACAAATTTCCAAGATTCAGTCCTCTTGACATAGATATTAACTCAAATGCATTCATAGCAGTTGGCTGTTCTTCCTTCTTCTCTGTAACATGGTGCTCCTGTTAAGTCAGTAATAGAGTGCATATCAAGGAAGGTTCATGTTAAGTAGATGGAATAATGTCCACAAAGATTCACCCTAACTTCACTAAAATGATAGCAACTCATTTTCAACTTACTTCAGAGTCCTTAAAAACAGCTTCAACGTCATCCGAGTTGGTGTTTTCTTCTTCTTCAAAGACAGGGGGCTTATAATCTTTCTTGAACCATTTGTCTTCTAAGATTTCTGGTATGGTGATGCGCTGCAATAAAAACAATAACGATCAGGATATCAACTAAATGATGTAAAATGCTTATCATCAATAGTACTTTGTCAAGGCCAACACTAGAAAAAAACGTGATATACTCAATGACCAAGTCTAACCACATGCACTTTGTTGAAGCCAACTAAGTGGCACACACCTAAGTTACGGCAGGTAAGATCAAACTTTGGCAGAGTATAGACCGCAAAATGTAATTAATTGATGTCTCCAAAATGGTACAAATCCACATAGCATTTAATTCTTCTACATTTGTACATCATAATTCTTCAAGTGTCCCTATAACTCAGGAATCCACTAAGAAACCAGAGTTATTATCCACTTAATAGGGAAGGAAAAAGAAAATGGTAGAAACTTATGAGAATTTTGTGTTAACTGTTTCAGAAACAAGTAGACAACATGTTATGTGATTATATGTGTGCACTTTCCTTCATATATGCGATAAGCATGTATATTGTGCTCAACTATTTCCTAAAACAGCATAAACTTCAGTTTCTGTTCAAAAAATGTACTGGATCAATGCATGAAACCTAAATACCACAATGTGATCCCACTAAACTTATTGATCAACTGAGTTCTACTAAATCTATTTAGTCCCACCGTCAAAGAGCATCTGCATGTTTAGATAAAAACCATGGAAAACAGTTGAAGTGACTTTTAAACTTGTGTGCAGAACAGACTAGCACTACAGATGAGTAGGGCTCTAGTTGCCCAGCACCTACGATAGGATAATTCAGCACTATGAGCACCAAGAGTCACCTACTTGGGGCAAAAATTTCATAAATACATAAGTTGCACTTTCATAAGAATGTTGCAGTAATTCAAACATACTAAGGCTTATTAAGTAAATATTTTTAACATCAAATTGTAAGCGATGTGGTGAACTTATCTACAACATTCCAAAAAGTAGAAAAACCTGTCTCATTTAAGGCTAAATCTTACTCCGTTTTCTGTCCTTATAAAAGACATGTAGGCAATGAAAAAGGTAATTAAATAATCTCAGGAAAGTGAAATCACTTACTGTTAAAGGGTTGGGATCTAAAATCCGAGCAATTAATTTCATGGCATCAAAAGAAAGCCAAGGAGGACAAGTGAATTCTGCGGTTGAAATCTGTCCATGGTCAAGATAAAATGAAAACCAAAGGACAGAGGGAAAATGATAAAAGAATTGATACAAAATCTGAAAAACGCTCACTTTTTTATATAGGTTGATAAGATTAGAATCATCAAAAGGCAAGTATCCAGCAAGCAATACAAAGAGTATAACTCCGCATGACCACAAGTCTGCAGTGGCTCCATCATAACCTCTATCATTAAGGACCTAATATATAAACATTATTGAAGTTCAAAGTAACAATTACTAAAGTAGGTATCTACATGGTGGATTAACTTCAGTAAATAAAAGAGTCATCCAAACCTCAGGAGCAACATAATTAGGAGTTCCACATGTAGTATGAAGGAGGCCATCATCCTGCCAAGATCCAACTAATATTACATAGAAGTCAAGAAAGAAGATACCAGGGAATACTTGAGTTCACTTCTATTGAAAACAACCAAGGGTCCCCCTTGCAGATGACAAAACCTTTGGAGAGAAAAGAATGCCATAAAAGATTGTATTACAATTACCCTGACTTGTTGAGACAACGCACTCAATCCAAAATCGGAAACTTTAAGGTTTCCATATGCATCCAACAGCAGATTTTCAGGCTGTGACAGAAACAAGACAGATTAGAAAGATGATGACATAACATTTTGTTAATGCATTTCTCAGGAACAACCAAGTCAATATAATCCTAACCTTTCAAAAACAAATGTCAGTACAAAAACTATGTGCAAATAACTGAAAAAGTCCATTATAAGTCAGAAACAAGAAACTACAAGTACCTTTAGGTCTCTATGATAGACACCTCTGCTGTGGCAGTAATCAACAGCATTAATAAGTTGCTGGAAGTATCGACGGGCTTCATACTCTCTCATCCGTCCATGGTTTACCTTCATAACAAACACCATAAATAATATAAATAGTAGCTTCAACTTAAAGACAAGCTGTAACTGATGTTTGGGCTCAATAGTGGCTTCAACATAAATAACATAGTAATTTATAAGTATTGCAATCAGTTAACAGGAATTGCAAGGCCTTGAGAAATTTGGTTCATGGCATCCAACACTTATTTTCTTCAGTTCATGAACCATACCGTGTTGATGATGGTGGAGCAACCAGACAATGAAAAAGACTTCAACAAAAGAATAGCAACTTACAATTTTGTCAAAAAGTTCTCCCCCATTAACAAACTCCAAAACAATAAATATCTTTGTCTTGCTTCCCATCACCTGAAAATGATCAAAATGACATTCAAAGGTCATACCAAAGAGAACAGTTTTTACTTAACTGGATTTGGTACACCCAAATGTGATATACAAGCATGAAAGCTCTGTGCTAAGCATAGGTACAAAATGATCATAGTATGAAGGAAAACTAACATGATTCTCTAAAAGAAGATAAATACTCATTCCCTGTTTAACACACGCCATCAATTTTAAACCTCCTTTACAAGCTCTAAATACAAGGTTATTTGAATCAAGTAATAGAAATACCATGGTGACCACGCAAAGACATCTTACAAGGTAATTGCTTCAGTTGATGGCTTCCAATAATTCCTTCACTAAGGATGTCCTTGAGATTTTATCAAATTTAGCCATAGCATCTCATGGCAGGTAGTTATTAAGAATGCAAATTTCCCTGTGAAGACCTTTTTTATATTTGGTAAATCAGAAAGCATATCGAAGTACCCTTAGCCCACCCCATCCATGTGAAGAGTCAAACCACTAACCTAATAGTGCTTTAAGACTGCATTGCAATGGAATCTTTGGTCTGTCCCTTCTTTGCTCACCTCCAACCATTTTTACAATGTGACAACTCATTTCTTGCAATTTATGTTCCAAATGTCAATGATAAAACTTTATAAATTGATGAAGACTTGATTGGACTCCAACTTCTTGAGATCAGCTCACTTCTCTCTCCAGGTAGACTTGCTACGTAGTACTGTAATTCCATTTTTCCTTGCTCAATTTATTAATTTAAACAGCTATTTCTACTTGTTCAGTGTTGGTAGGTTTATTAGTTGTCAATTTTGGTCCTTGTACACTTTTTTCCTTTATTTTTTCTGAATTTTTGTCAGCTCATTTAGTTTGCATAAATTAATCTTTAGTTTTCATCCTACAGTGGATCCAGTGAATCTTAGGATTACTTAGACTTGGTTGGCCCTAACACATCTCAGTCTCAATCCTGGTACATGCTAATAAAAACCAGTTTCAGACACTATATACATCTACACCTTAATTTACAGTAAATGGATGCATGAAAATAAATCTGCTTCCATGATATGAAAGAAAATGAGAACATAAGAACATATTTAACAGGTACTACACAATCAGGTTAGAGAGAGAGAGAGAGACCTCATACAAACGAACAACATTCGGATGCTTTATGCGTTTCATTGTTGCTACCTCCCGCTTGATCTGTAGGACACATACATATAACAGATTCAAGAAACCTGATGAAGTCACATATATTATTTCTAAATGTAACTAAATAATGTTAAAATTTTGAGAAGGAGGAAATGGTGCAACAAACAATTTTAGCAATGGTCTTGGATAATCACTGAGCAAAAAAAAAAAGGCTTTAAACTTGTACACAAACGATATTTGCAAAGAAATGACAGAGAATAGATGAAGTGATCTACAAAAAAAGGAACAGACTGACCAGACCTGTTCAGCCATCTTGTGCTTGAGGACTTTCTCCTTATCAAGTATCTTCAGAGCCACTGGATCTCCAGTCTCAGAATTTTTGGCAAACTTGACTTTCGCAAATGTCCCCTCGCCAATTGTTCTTCCAATCTCATATTTACCCACACAACGCTTAATTTTAGGTTGACTCATACTCTTTACAAACTTAAAACTTTCTTCTCCTCACACTTAAGAAAGTAGGAAATCCTGAAACATATACAAAAGCATTAACGCCAGACCATAACAGAATATAGTTGCAGAATTTGAGAGTTGACATCAGAAACAAAGTCCTTTGGCATTAGGTAATTCCGTAAACGGTAAAACAATAGAATGTTCCAAGAAATTCACCATTCATTTTTTTAATACTTCTAGCTATCTAATAATTCATGAATACATGACAATCAATTTTACCAACTCATTTTGACATGGGCTAAAACTTGGAACAAGAAATGCAAGCTTGCAATGCACACAGTAACATCAAATAATAAATTGAGCTTTCAGATGAGGTATGATAGGGGATACTGGAATCCAATTCAGTTGTGGTGTGCATACTCCAAGAACAGTAATATCATAAATTTGTTGCGGCGGGGTGGTGGTGGGGTTTTAAAAGATGGAGCCAGAATGGTCCCTGAAATGGATTTATGTCATAATGCTAGGAAAAAAGAAAAGCCACCTGTCTTATCCTAATGCACAGTAATTGCAGAGGAAATATTCATTTATTGACTAAATTTCAGACCCCAAATGCAAATATATTTCCCCAATAATTACTTGGAATTGTCAAGTAATAACAACTCCATTCATAACAATATTACAGTAGAAATGTCATATTAGAAGAGAATTGCTGATCTTAATCCCATTTCCTTATTAAAAACTTGCAACTAAGACCAATCACCATTTTGAGCGAGCACTCTCCCTGGATAACTGATACTGAAGAAAGAAGCAATATATAGAAACTCTAAAATTAAAAGAAAATGGGGAAGTTAATAA
>JAOTAW010000202.1:5260030-5277577 GCA_025629945.1 Erythroxylum savannarum | reverse complement strand
ATTTTGTTAAAGTAAATAATTAAAATTTATTTATAAACTAAAATTTATTTAATTATTAAATCAAAATTTATTTGAAATTTATATATTCTTAGGATTTTTTAAATTCAATTATATTTATTAATAATTATTTAATTAATTTTGTTTTATTGAATTATAAAAATTAAATTAAATTATTCATACTTTTAATTAATTAATTAATTATAATATTAAATTAAATTATTCATAACTCTTATAAATAAATAAATAAATAAATAATATATATTTAGTTAATAGTAAATTATATTACGGAGAAAACAAAAATAAAATAAATCACTTTTATAGATTTTATAAACTTTGGAAATTAAGAAAAACTAAAATAAACTTTTTTACTAAATTTAAAAACAAAAATAGAAAACCCAAAAATTTAAATAAAAATAATCAGACCCTATATTTTAGTTATAGTTCAAAGGGTAGGTAGGTAAATTCAATCTTCTCAGATCGATTCAACAATAAAATCGGTAAAAGTTGTTCTTTTCGTAACAAAAGAAAAGTTACAATAAGTATCAAATCTTCTATTTTAATTATGATATTTTTATTATATTCTATTAAATCTTATTAAAGGTAAATTTAAATAATTTTTCTGTTTACATTATGATATTTTATTATATTTTATTAAATTTAGTCGACATATTCACGTAAATTTAAATAAACATAAGTATGAAATTTAAAGAAAAAAAATAACTAAAACGCTACAGTAATTAATTAATTATCCCGTTTTCTCCGCCGTCGGCCACCGGGAAAGGCAATTCAAGGTATTAATTTAACAGTGATACCCCTAATTTCAATAACCATATATTACAACCTGAATGTTTAGCTCTTCTCTGCCGATTTGTTTTTGCGTTCTCATTTTCGAACGCTTCAAGTGATTAGACGATAATAAACAGAGAAAAGTTGCATATATATAGTTTACAAATGTTTACAAATAGCGAGAGGCAAGAGGAAAGAACTGGCAGATATGGTTCTCCAAGGCTGCAATACCTTCAGGTTGATCTTATTCTTCCTTCTTTATTACATGTTTATATATAAGCGTTAAAATATTGGTTTTTGTATGACATTGTTTATTTGCTTGACAGCAATCTGTTTAAATTCTGGTTTCTCGTTTTTGTGATGCAGGAATTGGTGGGCCGGTTTCAAAATGCAACTGATGAAGGTGCAGTCTTGTAGCTTTGATGATGTCGACTTTCCCTTTGAATCAGTAATTTATTGTTTCTTTCTTGTTTATGGTTAATTTAGAGATAGTTGAAGATTCTGATTATGTGTTGATGCTTTTTGTAGTTATCCAAACCCCCTCACAGAATGTTTTCAACTATGATCCCTTCAAATAGTTGTTTCAGTATATTACTTCATATGGTTGGTTCTTGTGGCTGCAGAAACAAAAGAGAAGATTGTTGCTAACCTGGCAAACTTTGCTTATGATCCATACAACTATACTTTCTTACGCCAGGTTAAGTTTATATGATATGGCGTTTGTTTAGCTATGGATTTTAATGAAAGAATTTGGTGTTATACAATTTTCTGGTCAAGCATATTTTATGTGATTTTGAACAGCTCAATGTTTTGGAGCTCTTCCTAGATTGTATGACAGAGCCCAATGAGAAGCTTGTGGAATTTGGAGTTGGTGGGATATGCAATTCATGTGCTGGTAAGTTCAACATAGTCGACTTTTAACTAAATCTGTAAATGCATACTGCAGAGGGTTACTCGGTTTTCATCTTAAGCTGTCAAGTGGTTTTTCTTTTATTGCTTCAATGCAGTGACCAATGCTTGAGACCCTCTTCTATGCTTGTAGATCCAGCGAATGCTACTGTTATCACTCAATCTGGTGGCATACCCCTTGTTATAGACTGCTTATCAAGCCCAGTTAGAAACACTGTAAGTTGAGTTTTGGCCAAACCCAAACCATTATCTATGAGCTGTTTTCTGTTTCCTTTGACACTGAACTTTAAATGCAGAGGAGAAATTTTATACTACATTGCATGCAAAATCAATCATGTTTGTTTGTAACCCATGAAAATTGATCAACTCCTTCTTTTGTCTTCCACTAAAGTCAGGCTTTCCATCAGATGTGGCTGTTATAATGATCCCCTTTCAGAATTCAGTCCCTACTTATGTCTAATTGTAGTAAATTTTCCAAAGGATTTCAACTAGTAATTTCTCTAGGATACCTCTAATCATGGTGTTCGTATGTCCAACATTAATTTCAATACTTAATGTGTTAGGTGATCATAATTTGCATCATGTACACATGCAGGGCGGAGTGATTAAAACAGCCCTTTTTCTTGTTTGCATAACAGTTAAAATAGTTCTATTGAAAGGCTGCATTTGAAGCTCTTCATTAAGGGAAGTGATTATCTTGTAATGAAGCTCGCTACTCTTCCGTACATTCTTAGTATTGCCGTGGAATCTAAACTCAAAACTTGTAGACCCAAGGCATAGAGTTTTTATTTGGTTATGCTATCATATTTATAGACCCAAGTTTTCAGGTAAATTATGCTCTTGGGGCTCTTTATTATCTCTGCAATTCATCAACCAAGGAAGAAATTCTAAAGCCAGAAATTGTTGATGCCATTGAAAGATATGCAGCTGCAGAAACAGTAAGTTTCAGCAATCTGGCCAAAGCATTCCTAGACAAACATGTTTCATCATGTGAATGAGAGAAGCTTTGGCTTGGAAGATGGATTAGTTTATTTTGTTCCCTTGAATATTGTTGAACTACTCGATGAGCGCCTTATTGTCTATCAGACCTTTGCAGTATATGGTTCTTCTTCAAGCTCATTCTACAAGTAAACTCAGCACCTCTTGTACATAGTTTGTCTTTGTTAACCTCCAATTCAACCCAAATTTTGATTAGGTAGCATCTTAATTCAAATCAATTCGAATCTGGTTTTAACAACTTTGATTTTTGGAATTGCCTGAGCATTGGATAAATCAATCATTTGGAAGAAGGTGGTAAGTGGTTTGACCAAAGGTTACGATTACTTAGAATGACCACTTCTTGCAATGTTTTCGACAATGAAATAACTTGTTTAGATAGATAGCAGTAGCCACCAAATTGTTGAGAACTTGGCCATAGGAAGATCATCACGAGACGCTAATTGTGAGATCCCTAACTAATCAGTTTATCCTAATCTATCCTTATTCTCTGAGGAAATCCAGGAGATACTATCCTGAATTCAAAAGATATTTTAAGGATAAATTGGAAGACTCAGTTAGTTAGAATTAATTTGATTTATTTACTATAATAAAAAGATAATGGTGCTAGTGCTGTCACTTTTATTCTTTTATAACTCAGAAGGTTTTACGACTCCATGGATGTCACATTTATTTGAACATAAACCTTACTACAGACCTAATATTCAGGGGAAGAACTTCATAAGTGAACATCATCTTTGAGACATCAAAAACACTAAACTCCTAAACAACCAATTCAAAGCCATAGCACAATTGCTATTCTTGTCCTATAGCCGAAGTCTGAATTATGAGTCCATCTGAATTAAAAATCCCAAATTTCACTAGTTAACACTAGTCCCATCTCTACTCAAAATGATTTATCTGCTAATGATAGATAGACCTATAACCTTGAGAAAGGGCATAAAGTCTTGCACCAATCATGTAATTTACAACTTCGTTTCTTATGGAAGACTGCTGCCAAGTCACCATACTTTTGTTAGTAATCTTGATAATATGCAGGTTCCAAGTTCAATAGATGAAGCTCTAGGTGTCCCAAAATAGAAGATGGTCATTTTGGAGGAAATTCGTGCTCTAGAAAAGAATGGGACTTGGGAGATTTCGAAATTGCCAGTAGGGCAAAGGCCAGTTGGTTGCAAATGGATTTTCATAGTCAAACATAATACTAATGGTTAAATTGATTACCAGGAGATATTTGTCTCTGTAACTTAAACGAAGATTTGGAAGAAGAAGTTTACATAAAAATAGTTATTGGATTTTATAATCCTATCACCAGTAACTAAGTCTATAGACTTAAGAAGTCTTTGTAGAGACCGAAACAATCATCTAGAGCATGTTTGCCAGGTTCATTGGAGTAATCAAGAAGCTTGAAGTATCAACAATGTCAGACGGATCACACTATATTCATCAAACCCTCATCCATCGTGCATGCTGACGAAATTCTTATGTATAAATGAAGATTGTCATAAAGAGATACTCAAGCTCAAAAGATTTTTAGCAAGAGAGTTTGAGATCAAAGGTTTAGGCAATCTCTTGGCATGAAAATAAATGAAGAAAGGGACTTCAGAGTCACAAAAGAAATATATCTTAGATTTCTTGAAAGAAACGAGGATGTTTGGATGTAAGCCAACTGATACTCCAATGAACATCAATTCAAAGTTAGGAAGTGAAAGTGGCAGTATACCGCTTGACAAAGTGAGGTACCAGAAACTTACCGAACAACATCAGGATACTGCACGTACATTTCGGAAAATTTGGTTACTTAGCAGAGCAGAAAGCAGTAGTCAATGGTGTCATGAAGTGGTGCAAAAGTAGAGTTCAGAGTACTTGCTCTTGGCGTTTGTGAAGGAATTTGGACAGAAGGGGTATTGAGCGAGCTGAGGATTTTTATCACTGGTCCCATGAAAGTATTATGTGATAATCAATCAATCAGCATCGTAAAGAATCATTTTTAATTGATATATTTCCTTATCTGCCTTACACTGGACATTACTTGCCAAGATCCAACAAGCAATTGAGTAGTAGGATTGAAATGGATGAATTCATCTATTTCCATTTTCGTGTACCATTCTGTGCCCCTCTTCATCTAATATAGATGAAAAGAGGCACAAGATAACACATGAAAATGGCAACCACCACCTTCTGTCCGATTGAAACGGTTCAAATCGGTCCGACTTGAGATTTTTTCATTCCGCAAGTAACCCAAAACCCAACGTCATTTCAGTCGACCAATTTAGGCCCAGTTCTTCACCCATTGAACAAAACAAAATGACGATGACTTTTGAGCTAGACTGGGTTCAAGCCAATATATTATCAAGAGTTGACTCAAGCTAAGTGTGTGGCCTTTTTCCTGTGAAAAATGTGCTTTTGTTTCTTCTCATGACAGAAAACAAACTGAAATATTCTTTTAAACTTGGGGGATGGGGTTCAATGAGCACAACAAATCAAAACTGGACGTTAATGACTATATTATACCAACACACACATGACTATCAAATAAAATCACTCCTTGGACTGTGACAGATCGGAAGGTGAGATGCAAGCTGTGGATGAAGGAGGCTCCTTGTACCACTCATTCCTTTCGCGAGTAAGGAACTTGGCCTCTGCAGAAAGTATAATATGCAGGATCAGATATCAGCAGTCACACCATCATCTTGCAAGATAAGAACTAAATACTACATCTAGCACAAATTCCTTTTGAACCATTTTCTGAAACTCTCTTGTGCACCATTAATATTCCTACCATGTGGGTGTAATTTAAGTCAATCCATTTCTACCATCATTTAATTTGGACGAAGATAAGTAAGGTTTAGATAATTAGTAGACGCAGAGCTTTTTCAAATCTTATCCTGTGTCAGGTTTCTAACATGCTGGTGCCTTAAAAGATCACCAACAGAAACTGTTTCAAGCTTTACCGTAATTATAGTTCAGACAGGGTTGCTAGGTCTTTACCTGACAAGAAAACATCCCGATACTCATCTTCATCATACAGAAATTGTGGAGGATCTGGAGAACCAACCCCAACAATAGTGCTTCCACTGTATCAAACATTAGAGAACGTAAATAAAAATGGGAAAATATATAAACTTTAAGGTAAAGGTCAGTCATCCTAATGAAGTCTCTACTTTTAACACCAAATGTTCCATCATCTAGTCGCAATTAGTAGACATGCAAGCAAGAGGGAGCAAGAGTACTGAGACTACATGCTCAAACAAATTGTTCTTGTAGATTTGTTGCAATGTTAGATGGATTGACCTGTGCAAACTATCTATCCATCGAGTTTTATAACACAATTATGTATCCCTTATTATGGTCAATGCTGACATAGATACATGAATTCAACAGAACTCAATACGCTACCTTCCAGACATGAAAACAGCATCATATTGTCCACGGCCAGCTGCAATAATGCGCTGCTTCAATCTTTTAAGTGATGGGAGAACTTCAAAAGCAGGAGGTTCTGCAAATAGTTTCACATTAGATATTTCACCTCATAGAAGAAAATCAAAATGTTTGGTAGGACAAAACAATGCCCTGTGATAATAATAACACAAATAAATCATCTTTGAGAGTGTATAGACAGATGTTAACAGCTTTGCCAGTTGATTCTAATACCATCTCTATCAGTGCTTTTTTTACAACAAAGTTCTCGCAACCTAGTCACTTCAGGTTAATTTCAGACACCTAGTTTTTTTCTTATTCACGAGTTAATGAAGTAATTTGGCCAAGAAAAACAATCGGAACACACTAAATAATCCGCACACCCAAGTAACTAAAAGTATAGCAGAAGCCAAAGTTATCAAAATTGGAGGAATATAATAGGAGAATGAAAGGTTGAGATGCAGCATGAAAACATAAAATTTTGTAATAACAAAAGAAAGATCACCAATGCCAATATGCTCTTACCTAGGTCATTAATACAGACATCTTGAGTTATTCCATGCTTTGAGATCTTTTCCAGCAATGTTAATGGATCAACCTGACTAGTCTGATCCAGTTTAAAGCACTGAGAAATCATAAAACACATCAGGAAAATTTTCTCATAGTATATCGAAGTGTGAATAGAATCCATTTGTTAATAACAACATTAAATTACCTTGTAAACTTCAGCAGTTGAACATGCCTGTGGCGGCTTTATAAGAACCATTGGGATGTCCAAAGATATAGGTGAAGGAATATCTTCAACAATCTAGCAAAGTGAAGTAGAAATTAAGCTCGGGGGTTAATTGGAAAGCATTGAAGCCAGAAGATGCCTTTCAGAATTAGAATATAGAAATTGTGCATCCTAAACAAAGCAGGCAACTTATGGGTTTGAACACTAAACAAAGCCACCCTTAATCCTCCGGATAGTAGAGAAGACGCAGCCATACCTATGAATCTGAAGACTTGAATTCTAGACCAATTCACCATGAAATAAATGTAATGATATGATAGTTTAAATTTCTTAAGGAGAGAAGGAAACCTCAAAACAGTTGATAGTTGGCTAATTGTGCATTATCTTGAAATAGTCATGTACCTTATTTATTTACATGGAATCATATAGAATGAAGAGATAAAAAGGATCCACTATCTGTGCAACCTCCAGATTATTCGGTTTGGAACAAAATGGAGAGGAGAATAAGAAACCATAAGGCCAATTCCGATTAACTGTGATTAAGGATTAGTTATAAAGCACTTTAAAATAACAAAAGGGCATACTTCACCACGTCCGGTACAATAGGCTGCTCCTTGAGAAAAGAAGAAAGGAATATCTGAACCAATCTCACTTGACCACTCTTGGAGTTCCTTCTCTGTGGCAAGACAACCACTGAACTGATTTGCTGCCCATAGGGCAGTTGCAGCATTGCTACTTCCACCACCAAGTCCTGCCCCAGTTGGGACCTTTTTGTCTAAGTGGATCTGAAATATACATATAGCACTTTGAACTTGCAATATGAAAAAATGAATGATACTCATCGCTGAAACAATATCAAGTCAAGGGGAAGCTTACCCAAAAGAAATTGTCTGCGCCTGTCTTCTTCCTGTAAAGGTTAAGAGCTTTAATAATCTGCAATGGCAAAAAGAGCAAACTCAATATCAATTATCAAACAAAATAAAAAAGTGTTTGCCTTACCAAATTCCTGTCATCAAGGGGTACACCAGACACATTTGTTGATAAGCGATCCTTGCTTTTTGATGGTGACAAGGAAAACTTTATAACATCTCCTAAGCTGATTACCTGAAGCCAGAAGAAACACCAGAATTACAGCTTTAGAAAATAAAAACTACGAGAGTAGTCTGCACCAAAACGGATTTGGTTTATGCTCACTGTCTACTATTTGTGTGCATAGCTTAAAACAACAAATTCGAAACGAACAAAGATTACGGATGGGCTCACTTGAAAAAGAGACGCCAAATCGTGATATCCATCTTGTCTCTTAGAAGTTATTCTCAAGAAAACATTAATCTGCACCACGGAGAGGATCCAAATTGCACAGAAATTGATAACTCTCGACGTAACAAAAGAAAAAAGAGAAAAAGATATTGTGCCAAGCTAGATGTTTCAGCAAGAGAACAGCAGATAACCTTGCAAGGGGAGAACAGAGTGAGCCTTGAGAGAGGGGCATTCTTATCAACTTCATCTGCCCACTGATTGAACTTCTCTTCAGGATCATATACTATCTAATCACGTTCGACCAAGCAACCAAACCAACCAATCAAGTTAAGCACAATGCAAAGACTAGCAAGACTAAATATTACAAGAAAGTGATGAAACTGCAACCTCAACTTGTTTTTGGCTGGCTTTGACAAGAGGAGTCCTCCGAAATTGAAGCCTTTGATTGTAACTCACGGATCCATTTGACCTACACGAAAAGGAATTGCTTTTACTGGAAGAATTGCAAGAAGCGTTGAAGAGGTTGTTGTTGCAGAGGAGATGAGCTGAAGCCATGGCTGCTTGCTTTTGGGTACTGCTCAAACCTGTGTCTGGATCATCCAACAACCTCCAATTCTATAGTTTTTCTGCAGCTAAGACTTTTGGACATCAAAACACTAACTAGTACTATGATATTATCTGCGGTCAAATTTGAACAACGGGTATTTTAAATGGAATCAACATGTATTGTCGTCTTCTTCCACCCAATAGCTAACCTCCGGTCGCCTCAAGAAACACTGTTAGATGACAGACACGTCATTGATAGTATGTATCAACGGTGATGGACACTTGGAACTGAAACGATACCATGTTAAGTTATTTATACATAAAACGGCGTCGTTTTAGGGTGAAAGTTGAAATTATCTAAGGTTGCCCGAAAATCCTGTATTTCTGGGTATTTTTCCTCGTCTCTGTTTTTTGGTTCCTCTTTGCAGCTCTCTTCCAGTTTTTATTTGCTGAAGTTTCAAACTATAATTTGTACCGATCACAGTAAATTTTGAATCTTTAGGGATTAGTTTACGAAGAATGATGTCAAGGTTTACGCCGCCGTGTTGGAGAAGCCTGGAGCCTCCTTTCCCAGTGCTAGCAAGTGGTATGAATATGATAGTGTTTCTTCACATCTCGCCGCGAGGTTTGTCTTTTCTCCCCAATTTTCTATTTTTACAAAATGTTTTTTTGTTTCTGTTCTGTGCCCTTAAGAAGAATAAGCTGTAGCCGTTAACATTTTAATGTGATTGGTTTTTAATGGTTTTAGCTTCCCTGGAAAAACTGTTGGTGTGAGGATTAGTGGCTAAGCCGCTCCACTTGAAGCTGCCCCTGCTAAAGAGGTATTTTTCTTGGAAATTGAAAGACTTGCCCATCTCAGTGAATTTGAATCGAAACTGTTACAGAAGAAAACAAGCTTTTCTGATACTGGAATGAAGTGCTTTGCGAGCCTTAATATCGAATTATGGCCAATTGATATTGATGGTCGATGTGTTACATCTTTAAACATTGAGATTGAATTGAATAGCTCACCGGGTTTTCAACTTGGCATTCATCAGTGGATGATGGGAGTATTAGCAGTTGTTCTTGTTAGATTTTGTATCAATCTTGGGATGTTTTTCCCTTCTGAATTTCAGACTGCGCCCTACTACTGGAGATGACGATGATGAGTTGGACTTATTTGGAGATGAGACTGAGGAGGATAAGAAAGCAGGAGAGGCGAGGGAAGCAGCTAAAAAGGCATCTTGGAAGAAGAAAGAGAGTGAGTTTGCTAATCTTAATTTCAAGATGTTTGTAAGCAATTTGCTTGCTATACAGTATGCAACATGATTCTACAAATTCTATCCATTTGAGGATCTCTTAGCTGCAGCTTAATTTTCATGTTTTGGAAAGAACATTCGAGTGCCCTAATAATAATGTTGAGAAATGTATTTTTTGTTCTAAGCCATGAATAGATCAGACCAAATAAAATATATTTTATATAGAAAGGGATCAGACAGAATCGTGCTAAGTGGGTTTGCATATACACGGTATTTTTCACTTGTAAAAAGTTTTGGGGAGAAATTAAACAAATACATAATCAAAAGCAGTAAACATCATGGCAAGACCTACAAGACATTGGATACTTAAGGAAGATGTTTATCCTAAACACATTTTTCATCATAGCCAACACTTCAACTCCATATTATGAAGGTCAAAACTGTGCAATCTAGTTGCCAATACCCCTAGATAGTAAAAACTATTGCAGAGGAAGGTAGCTTGGGCCCCCATGAACCACGAGTAGAGATCAAGTCAAAAACAAACAAATGTCAACTTATATATAGCATGATCTTCCCCATTTAAAAACCAACCACTTGGGACGAATTCAATTGGTCAGATCCCCTCAACAGTATGCTCAGTCAAAATCTCTCCTCATCAACACAGGAACATAAGTTCCACAACACAGCATTTTTGCGCATCATTGAGTTCCAACAAGATGAACTTAGCATAGTACAAACTTCTTACCTTAAGGAATGAGACCAAAATCTGGTAGATGCAGGGCAAGAAAGACGTCAATGCTGCAACTCCTTGCCTTGTGAAACGGAAGGTTCTCTCAGCAGTGTAAGAATTCAACATGTAAACAATTTGAGACCTCAGTGTTCACACATTAAAATACTAAAAGTGAGACGAACTAAAAACTACAAGTGCCAACCAGACATCACTTTTCCTGACATCTTAGTTGGTGTCTATTGCCCAATCAGAAACCAGGACTAAAAGTGAATATGTTATCACAAAAAGCAGTTTCGTGAATAACTTATTACCACAACTTAAGCACTTAGCCATATAACTGAAAATTTATTTGTTTTAGTAACTGATGACACTTTAAAAATTCTAGCACCATCAACAACTTGGTCCAGTAACTTTCTAGGATTGAAATCTTATTCCGGTAACATCCAGAAGAACTTTCCTCATTAACAAGGAAAAATATAGAAAGTGATAAAAGCAGATAATGATAACTTGGATGTTGATGGTAGCGAATGTGAACTTAGCTCTTTACAGTAGTCACGCATAATCATAATCGACCACAAACGATATATAATTACAAGCAGAACATGAAAACAAGCAGAATAAATGACTGTTAAAACAAATCAGAACAGAGACCAATCACCATAAAATTCTAACAAATTTCATATACAAGCAATAAAAACAAAATTATTAAACAAAGGGATAAACAAGTACCATTGAAAAATTTTCAACCAAAATAATCCATAAAATGCACAATAGGCACATTGAGAAATTCAAGTGGTAGCCTCATGAGTGCATAAGACGTAAATACTCGAAAAAGAGCATGAGAAAAGCGTTGTTGAGTATCAGACATTATAAATCCTATAGAAACATATTACTGCCCCCTAGAAGTTTGACCTTTACCCGACATATTTAAGAAGCACATTATAAATATGAAGTAATACATAATTTTGAAAACATGTGAAGGGTTAATTAGTACTGAAATGGAAAAAAAAATACAGGTTTGAGATTCTGGTCTTTATAGGGAAAACAGTAACTTTTCATTCCAAATTTCTTTGCAAGAGTCCTGGAACTTCAGAAGAATCAGCAGTGCCCAAAACTAAATGATTGATGAATCTATGAGAGAATCTGCAGAATGAATAGATAAAGCATGAAAAGAGCTAATTTCAGAATTAGAAAGTCTTAAAAGTATAAACCGACAGAATAAATTAAAGTGCATACCTTACGCAATTAGACGGGGAAATCTTGGGTTTAGTTAAAAGTACAAGCAACCATATTACGACGAGGGACATTCTACATAAAGTAAAACTACATAACACAAAACAAAAATAACAATTTGGAACAAGGAAAATGTCAAGATGCAAGAAACAGAAAGATGGCTCTTCAAAAGTACCATAACCTAGAAATTTAAGAACACTTATTGTCATAGCAGAGTAACAAAGAGGAATTTGGCTAGCAAAAACAGAGATGAGAAGAATACAAGGAAGTTAACAAAACCTAAATATTATTTCTTCAGCAATTAATTGTTAATTAGATTTTCAGTCTTGATTATCTGAATCTTAATAGAGTACTAAAACATCAACTCTGTAATATATAAATAACTAACTACGCTTAAACCAACACTTAAAACAATTCTACTGCAACGCCACCTCCTCAACCATAATATGAAAATTTCATGGGAACTAAATGAAAGTTATTGCCGATTCTGTCTACATGAGCGCATCAGACATATATACGTCTCTTTCTTTCATTTCTTTTCTTTCATACAGTTACTATGTTCATATTGCCCAGCTCTTTCAAATGATGAAACAGAATTAAGAGTAGCAGGGAAAAAAGCAAAGATACCGAAAGAAAAGCTCACCTAATGTCCCATATAAGGACCACCCTGCTGAGACCTGCCAGCACCACCCTGTCCTATTTGTGGGTTGATCTGTGGGTTCATATAACCCCCCTGCACTGGTTGCTGATTGCCATAAGCGGCACCAGCTTGATTCCCATATCCAGCAGGTGGTAATCCCTGGTTCACTGGTGCTCCTCCAAAGGTCCCGAGCAGATTCCCAAGCCCCAATCCTGCTCCTTGGCTTGCAATCAGTGCAGTCAAGGCCTGTCCAATTGCTGGATTCATACCCTGTGATACCATCCCGGGGTTGAAACCAGGAGATGACCCCGAAGGAGCCATCAAATGCCCAGGTCCAGATGCACTAGAGTTGAACTTTCCTTTCTTTGCCGAATGCTGGTAATGAGGCTGATGATGGTGATGCTGTTGATGCTGATGATGACCTCCACCACTAGAATTTCCAAAACCTTGTTTATTATATTTCGGAGTGTCAATTGCCTTCTGGCAGTGTAACGTCTGGCCATCAAAATTCTTATAAGGGATTTCCAGCGCCCTCTTTGCACTCTCCACACTTTTGTACACAAAAAGTGCAAAACCCTTAGGCTTACCAGTAAGCTTATCAAGACCCAATGGACCCTCTTCAATCTCCCCAAATTGCCTAAAGAACTGAAGCAACTTCTCCGGCTCAACATCAGCCGACACATTGCTCACAAAAATCTTCCTCTGAGTATACTCCGACACTAGTGGGGTTGTCGGAGGCTGTACCGGGGCTGGCCCCGCAGTAGCCAGTTGGCATGAAGCAACCCTACTTCCAATCTTCTTCTGCGGCTCCTTCAAAGCTTTTCGTGCTCCAATCGCACTCTTGTACAAAATAAATGCATATCCCTTCGATTTCCCAGAAACCCTATCGGTGACAGCCTTGCAATCCTCAATTTCCCCATACTTCTCAAATTCCAATTTTAGAGTTTCGGCTGTTGTGTCCCACCCAAGCCCGTGCACGAAGATTTTCCGGAGGGCAGGGTCGGCACAGACGAATTCGCGGACGCAACCCATAACATCGGGATGCTTATCAACAGCTTTACGAAGAATAGTTATTAACTGGTCCTTTCCAAAAGGCTCAAGCAGCTTCTCGAGAGGCTCTTCGTCTACAAGGTCCTCTTCTTTCGCATTCTCTTCACTTCCATAGCCAGTCTCTTCTTTGTCTCCTCCTTCATTTGACATGGGTCCTACAGGATCCTCAGCAACAGCTTCATTCGATGAATCTAGGGTTTCGGGTTGCTGCTCTTGCTCTTCTTGCGCTGGCTCCTCATCTCCTCCTCCTTTGTCTCCTTGTTCTTCTTCTTCTTCTTGTTGCTGTTGCTGTTCTTGTTGTTCATGGTCTTGTTCCTCTACTTCTTCTTCTTCTACTTCTTGGATAGTTTCAGGGTAGGATTCTTGTTGGGGTTGGTTTGTAGTGGGTTCGGAAGATCGCTGCTTTCGTTTCCTGGCCATGTATAGAACCGAGGAAAGAAGACCAGAAGTGGATAATTAAGTATTGAGATTGGGAGCTGGAGCTAGGGTTTCAAGTTTTGAGTTAAAGGCGTTTAAGGAACCAAACTTATGCTTGCTAGTTTGTTAGTTCTGATTCAGCGAAATCAGATTCGGTTTGACAGTGGTTATTATATTTTTATGTTTATTTATTTATAATAATAAATTGATGAATTGGGCTATGATTGAAACTTGTCGAAAGTCCATTAGGTCCATCACTATATTGGATCTTAGCCCACAAAGATCTCTCGGACAAGTCTATTTCCAACCTTGAACCGTTGACCGGCGTGAGCAATTCATCTTACAACATCCTCCCCAATGATGTTATAAGATGTACAAGTGCTTGAACAATGATGCAATCAAATTGGGTTCAAATAACCAGTTTCTGTTATTTTGTATCTATTCTGTTATATAAATATCTATTTATTTAATTTCTATCGTCTCGTTTATTATATTTATTAAATAAATAAATGTTCATAAAACAGAAAAATACAAAATAATGATAACATTAATCTCTTTCTTTTTTGGGTCTGTAGGTTTGGATTAGGAGCTGTCCATTAGGCTGAAGCCGGTGACTAATTCCATATATTTTCTGACGGGGGCATAGCTAACCCAAGAATCTGCTGCATTTTTTAAAATAAAGATCAAACCCGGAATTATTAGATTAAGTGGCAAAGGTCGCCAACCACTGGATTATGATAACATATAATCTGTCCGATGTATTTGACTCAGAGAATTAATAGAACATGTAATCTGTCCCGATGTATTTGACTTGAGAATTAAAGTATTTCACGGACCTAAGAAACGCACAAACAGACAACAGTATTATTTAAAGTCACGGCCCTAATCTCATCTTCATGTCTCTTCGCCGTTGGATGCAAAACTTAGTCACATTGACCCGTAAATTTTCTACATCTTTACCGTCCGTTTTAAACAAAAAAATAAAAAGAAAAAAGAACGTCAAAGAAATCCAAAACGAGGCGCCGCCGCGTTTAGGCGGAAAACAACTATTTACTTTTATTCTCTGGTTAGTTCCCAAACCCAAGTTGAATCTCTCTTTGCCTTCAGAGAACAGCCTCCAACCACTACATTGCATTTCTCCTTTCGGAGCTCGGTCTCTATTTCACGGTATGGTTTTCTGTTTGTCTTTGCCCTTTCGCTTTCATTTCCGTTGTTTCACTTTGCCCTTCGTTGTTCGAACGTCAAGATAAGGAAAGGAAAGGTTGAACTCTAGCTCTCTTGTTCTTCTTTCGCGCGACATTGCTTGATTCGGTTTTGCTTTTGGAAATGATACAGATCGAGTTGCTGAAGGAGGAAAGCCATTGCCGCGTACATCTTTGTTAGTTTGTAATTAAAAGATCAATTCGTGGAGAAGACTTGATAAGTTAGGGAACGAATAGAGTTAGGTGTTGGCCAATGGCAGCGTCATTGCATTGTTGTGGTGCTAAGGTTGCCAGCAGTAATCTCTCCAAGAGAGCTTCAGAATGCGTGAGGTTCGGATTTGGGAGTATTTTGCCAGTAAGTTCTAGTGCGTGGAAGACTCTGAGTCGTTCTTGTGCATTTAGAGTTTTAAAAGTAAGTTGTGATGGAACAAGTGTTGATGTGCTTGAAAGAAATGAAACTGATTACCAAAGCCAAAGCATCGCTGGTAGTACGAAAGAATTAACATGTGTAATGAAGTTTGGAGGCTCTTCAGTGGCTTCCGCCCACAGGATGAAGGAGGTGGCGGAACTTATACTTAACTTTACCAATGAGAGGCCTGTTGTTGTTCTATCTGCAATGGGGAAAACAACTAACAAGCTTTTGCAGGTTCTCATTTTTACTTTACGTGAACTACTTAGACCTTCATTTTTTTAGGGTTTCTTCTTTACAGAATTCATTGTCAAGTTCTTTCAATTGTTAGGCTGGAGAAAAGGCTGTTAGTTGTGGAGTTACTAATACAGACAACATTGAGGAACTAAGTTTCATAAAGGAGTTGCACTTAAGGTGAGAAGGATTAAATTCTCTGTCGTTACAGTGTGGATAAGTTGTGCAATTTTTATTTATTAATTCCTCTGGCTTAATTTGTTTTTGCCTCATCAGGACTGTGGAAGAGCTGGGGGTAGATGAGTCCATTATTGCAAGTGAGCTACTTTCAAGTTGTTTTGGTGCAAATTTTTAGTTGACTATGGAATCTGTCTTTGCACTTGAAACAAATTTTTGCAAGTCCTCTCAACATTAATGTAATTTTGTCCTCAGAATACAGAAGAATTTTGGATTACAAAAATTATTAGATTATATTTACTGTTTTGAACTACCTTCTGGTCTTATTGCCAATTATTTGGAAGGTTTTGCATACCAGGCACTGTCCATTATTTTATAACCTAGGGTGAACTTACTGGGGCCATATGTTATTGTGTTGCAGAACATTTGGAAGAATTGGAGCAACTTCTGAAGGGAATTGCCATGATGAAAGAATTGACTCTGCGTACAAAAGACTATCTGGTTTCATTTGGGGAGTGCATGTCTACCAGAATTTTTGCTGCTTATTTGAACAAAATTGGCAAAAAAGCTCGCCAGGTAAGTGGATTACTGTTTACTTAAAAGCTGCTTTTTATTGGTATGTAATCTTAGCTGAGATGGAATTTGTTGTTACTGCTTGTAGAGTTACTAGGACTACATGTGGTCAAAAGTTGTTAAAGAAACAGGTTCTTCAGCATTCATCATCATGAACATATAGGTCATCTCTGCATAGAAAGTCGGAACATATAGTAGTTACCCTCCAAAGTGGCTTCTCAATCTTTTTAGTAATGCTATGTGCTACAAAAATCTTCAAATCGCTAGAATATGACATAAAGTTGATAATGATGCGACTTGATTTAAGGATTTTTTTTATTGTGATACCTTTTGTCTAAGTTTGCCTTTTCTTTTAGTTGGGTATCTCGCTAAACAACATGTTCATGCTCCACTATGGTCCTTCTCAATTTTCATTAATTTGGTTTAGTATTGTCAACACCTGTATTTCACACCATAAATTGATCCTTGATTACAATTTACCTTAAAATATTTAGTGGAAGTACAAGGCTATAAAGGGGGAACAGATATGGATTTGTGAAAAGAGGAAAATGAAACTAGATCTATCTTTTATTCTGTGGGAAGAATGACAATATACTTTGGTACTTGGTTCTAGATATAGATCAGATTGTCGAAACAGGTTAAGAAATTCCATCACATTTAGAGATTCAAATGGAAACTCATGCGTGTAAGTTTAATCATAATTAAGATCAGATAAGGTGGAGTTCTAATCCTTATCTTGATTCACGCATTTTCTTTTGATTCTTTAGCACAAATGGAGGTCAAATTTTGTCTCTTTTTGCAGTATGATGCCTTTGATATTGGATTTATCACCACGGATGACCACACAAATGCAGACGTTCTGGAAGCAACTTACCCTGCTGTTGCAAAGAGGTTGCACGGGGATTGGATAAGTGATCCTGCAATTCCAGTTGTCACTGGATTTCTTGGGAAGGTTCTTTAATGTCCAACTGCTTCAAGCTTCTTATTTATAAAATTT
>JAOTAW010000202.1:5100857-5114268 GCA_025629945.1 Erythroxylum savannarum | reverse complement strand
AACTCCACTTCTCTTTCTGGAGGGAGTCCAGGCAGTTCCTCAGGAAAAACATCTGGAAACTCATTCACTACAGGAATCTCAAGCAGTTTATCCTTACCTCCTTCCTTTTGGGAATCAAGTATAAAAGCTAGATAAGCTTCACACCCCTTCCTGAGAAGCTTTTGAGCTTGTATAGCAGATACTACATTAGTTAGAGAACTAGTGCAACCACCATGAAATACAATCTCAGGCTGGTCGGGCCTCCTAAATATAACTGTCTTAGCCTTACAGTCAATTACTGCCTAATGTTTAGACAGTCAATCCATACCCAGAATTAAATCAAATTCGTGAAATGACAATTTAATCAGATCTGCTGCATACTCACTTCCTTGAATCATTGTTATCTGCAGAAATGTTGTTCCTACAAAGGATATTTTTATCTGCAGAAAATTTAAGTCTCTGTATTAAGGCCTATTTGTCTTAATTACTTTGTAGTTGCATTAAGTGTATTATGATAATTTTCTTTCTTTAACGTACTTATTCTTAGAACTTCCATATTGGTGTTTTTCAGTGGATATAGGAGAATTGAAAATTTTTTGTGTTTCTTGCACATAAAATATTAATGAATCTTAGTGCTTGTTATCTTTGCTTTGAGTTATGTTCATTTGGTTGGACTCTGCATTAGAGCATTCATTTTTCTACAATCCTGTTATGATTGGTCCGCTCCCTTGATCTATAATCCAACAATAAACTTTTTGCAGGGAAGGCTTGATGTCATACAAGCAGTTCATTCAGGAGCTTGAAGATGATATACTACCAGCTGAAGCTGAGCGCAGGTATAGATTCGAGGATGTAATGGTTGGCTTAACATTGAATCTTTAAACCAATCTGTACTCAATAGTTTGGTCTTTTATTATCCAGATATCAAGAATATAAATCAGAATACATCTCAACACAAAAGCGGGTTTTCTTCGAGGCTCATAAGGATGAAGAATGGTATTTATCTTTTCTTAGTCAATATCTGTGTGCACCAAGTTATTCACTTTTTGGTCTCACATATATGTGTGGCTTTTGTAGGTTGAGGGACAAATATCATCCAACAAATTTGATTGCTGTCATAGAAAGGTTTGCTTGACTATGATTTCAATGAAGGTGTTACTTGAAGAAATTCTGGGAATGAAATTATCTTAGTGAATTTGTTATATTTTGTGTGTCTAATGTCAATGGTATTCTTTTGGTAGAAACTTGTAAGACTTCTGTGACCTCTGAAGTCATTTTTTGAATTTGTTGCAGGAGGAATGAACTTTCAAGAAAAGTTGCAAAGGACTTTTTGCTTGATCTGCAGAGTGGAACCTTGGACTTGTGAGATTTGCTTTCATGGATTTGTATATGTGACAACCTGCATAACGGCTTTAGTTTTTCGACATCTCACTTTTTGTTTCATAATTGCAGAGGCCCAGGCATCAATGCCTTATCTGTTAATAAATTAGGGCAGACTAGTGACCCAAACTTCGATGATGAAGTGGATGCTAGTGGCAAGAGAAGACGACATGGCTGACCTCCGGCTAAGGAGACTGACTTGCTTTCAGCTGCTCCAAAAGCTCATCCTGTGAGTTCGGAACCCAGAAGAATCCAAGTTGACATCGAACAAGCACAGGCCCTTGTTTGCAAACTTGACTCTGAAAAAGGAATCAAGGATAATATTTTAGGTGGATCTGAGAATGACAAGATGAGTAGAGAGAAATCCCATGGCAGCTCCACTGGGCCTGTTATCATAATACGAGGCTTAACCTCAGTCAAGGGTCTGGAGGGTGTTGAACTACTGGATACCATTATCACTTATCTATGGCGTGTTCATGGCTTGGATTATTATGGGATGGTTGAAACCAATTAGGCCAAGGGTCTTAGACATGTAAGAGGGGAGGGAAAGGGTTCTGATGTAAATAATGGTGGCATTGAGTGGGAAAAGAAACTTGACTCTAATTGGCAAGAGAGGTTAAAGGGTCAAGACCCTTTGGAAATAATGACTGCTAAGGAAAAGATCGATGTTGCAGCTGTTGAAGCATTGGAGCCCTATGTCCGAAAGATTAGGGATGAAAAATATGGGTGGAAGTATGGTTGTGGTGCCAAGGGTTGCACGAAGCTCTTTCATGCTGCTAAATTTGTGCACAAGCATCTCAAACTGAAACATCATGAGCTAGTGATGGAGTTGACCTCTAAAGTACGTGAAGAGCTGTATTTCCAGAATTACATGACGTAAGTACCATAATTAATTGTACCTTCTTTCTCTCGATTTTTAACCCTATGCCTCAAATTTATTTTCTGCTTTGACTGTTAACTGAATTACAGTGATGAAGATGCACCTGGTGGCACACCTGTTATGCAGCAGCCTACACTGGTATGTCTTATGGAATTAAGAGTGGGGGTTTTTGAACTGTTATCTTGGGACATATATAATGAATTAATCTGCTTGAAATTTATGATTCATTTTTATATCCTGCTTCAATATTGAACTTCATATTTTCAATCCTTTGGAACAATGAGCATTCAAACAAGTGCTTTTTGAAAATTCAGGGCTAGAATTGGGAAGCATTTTGGTTGTATCTGTTTACTCGTAGTCATTTGTTTTTACATCTTTTAGGGTTCATTGAATACATGCAGATGAGTTACCCTCATTTACTCTTCTTTTGGCCTTTATCTGCCATAATCACAAATTCAATCTATTTCTACCATCTTCATCTGTTCTTTCCAGACACAAAAGAATTTTCTTTTGTTGAACTAACTTTCCTTCTTTTTATATGTTTTCTTAAGGCCTATTGCTTCCAGCTATTCAAATTTAGTTTACTTCACCCAAAGTGTAGATCTCCTAGATTATCTGAATCTAATTGAGCTTTATCTGTATCATCTTTTCTTTTAGGATTTTTTTCCCTTTAAGTTCTACACATAACTATGCACCCTTTATACCCTCTTGCTGCATGGAATGTTTGCTGAAATTGATTTTGTTCTCTATGTGTTTAATTGGATGCTATTTCGTTCAATCTAAGGCCATTAACACTCTTAAGATATAGGTGATTCATTACCTGAAAATCATGATGTGAATCATCACTTTATTAGTTGCCTTTTGACCAATATCCTTCATGAGCTTTACTTCTCAATTGGGAACTAGGCATACGATGGAGAAAAGGTTCTTCAGAGTTATACCATGAGTTTGTTAAAAAGAAAAAAAATGAAGGAAAACTTTTTATTTTGTTGCCTGCTATATGTTTTAATTATTAATGCTTAGTGGATGCATAATCTGCATTACCTGGAAGAGCAATTTCTGTAGGGTTCCTTTTAATACAACATGATGTTATTTGTTTTCCTACAAGGACAATGTGCTATTTGTTATTTCTATATTTTCTTATTTTATATTTATTTGTTTATAATACTTTTCTTCCCAGCGGGACAAACCATTGAGACGTAAGCTAGGTCTAGATAATCGTTTAAAGGATGACCGAAGTCGTAGGGAACGTGATAGTCGGCCAAATGGTGGTGAAAGATATGATAGATCTGAAAATGCCCAATCAGGTGATCTCCAGCCTAGTGATGGTCCTGATGTAGGGAATCATGATGATCCAATGTTTGATACTTTTGCTGGACAAGGCATACATGTGCGTCCTTTTGCTTCAGATATAGCTCCTCCACCTGTGTTGAAGCCAGTTCCTGGTGCCGGGTAGGTGGAAATTGTATGATGCTGTTTTCATGATAACAATTGTTAGCTTGCCATTATTTTGGGGTTTGGTAATGATCGCATGATGCTGTAATTGTAGTCCGCTTGGGCCATTTGTTCCAGCTCCACCTGAAGTTGCAATGCGGATGTTTAGAGAGCAGGGTGGTCCTCCCCCATTTGAAGGTGGTGGTAGGAATGGGAGGGCTGGTCCCCCATTAAGTGGACCAGCCCCAATCCTTCTGTCATCTGGCTTTCGACAGGATCCGAGACGATTACGCAGGTAATTGTTTTGTGTCTCTATGTTTGATCTTTTCATATGGCAGGGAACCACCTTTCCATAGTCCACAGTGTCTTTGGTTTATTTATTGGGTTCCAGATTTGGTTGCTGAACCTGAGCAGGGTTCATCACCCAAAAGTTGACCTGGTCTGGTTATATTTGAGCTGAGGTGTGGAACCAATTCATTGTGACACTTTACTTTTCAATAGCAAGAAATTTAGGTTTAGATAATGATGATAATAACATCAAACACCAGCACTTTCTGTGGAAGGTATTATGTCGAACTAGAGGTTGTTTGAGTTTGTGACATGGACTTTCTGTCGAAGGTATTATGTCAAATTAGAGGTGGTTTAAGATTGTACTTGTTTTTGATTATTCATCTATTTAATAATTTATTCCCCCGATTTTTATATGATAAATGGTAAATTATATGCAATTATCAAGACCTTGATGTACCAGAAGATGAAGTCACAGTTATTGACTACAGGAGTTTGTAACTGTCACGTATAAAATGTCCAGTGAAGACGAGAATGAGTGCAAAGTCAACTACTACTGTTTTTTAACGCACTGCAACATGAAGACAATCACCTTGTATATCCATTTAAGGTGTGAACTTCTTGTTGGATCTTCACTGTGCTAATGTTTGCTCTACCTGCTCCAGTACTGCTGCAGATAATCTTTTAGTGAGACAAAAGTGGTTCTGATATTCTTTCAAGTCCCCACTCACCTGAATATACCAAGAGATGTTTTGTTCTCTCTCTTGGTGACGGGAAATTCAACGCTCAACATTTGTATCTGTAAGAAGGGTATCTTTCTGAACAGAGCTCAGGTAGCTTTCTATTTGTTTTCAGAAACAAACCTTGTAGTTGCGTCAGTCTAGTGTACTTATTTTGGTAATAAGAGTTGAAGCTTTGTAGAGAGTACCGAGTCGTGAACTAAGCTGATTAAATTTGGTTTTGTGGTGTATTTTTTAGTGAAGTTTACTAACAAGCAGTAAGTCGTATTCTTATCTTTCCCTATTTAATGTCAAACCATTTATCTCAACTATGTGATCATGTTCTGACCATTAATTTCAATGCTTTTCATGAAAGATCACTTTTCTAAGTAACCTATACGATTAACATGGTTTTCCAGATCCTGACAAAAATAATGCAAAGTTGTTTTAATCAAAGTTGTTAGATAGCTACCACATAAATCTGAGTGATTGAATTCAATTCTCTCATCTTCCATCCCTGGGTCTAGCTGCTTTCCCTTGGGACAAAATGGAAAGAAGAAAAAGTGAGGCACTACTAGTTTTTCAAAGTAGGTCACTATGCAAAATAAGGCAAATTAGATACACTTCCAAGTGTTACGAAATTTCAGTTCAGCGGAAAGGCATTTTCAGAGAACCTTCAAAGAACTAGTAACTTATGAATAATATGACGAGCTAGCTAGGGGTTCAAATTCAGAACATCCTGCACAATGATTTAAACTTGCAATCTTCAGAATAGTGACAGTATATATCACAAGTTGTCACCAGCTGTATACAGCAAAACTCTACTCATAGAGAAATATCACCAGGACTGTTGAATATATCTACTGTGTACAAGCTCTTGATTTCTTTAAATATGTTTTTACATCTTCCCGGTTGGTTCTTCGGCATGTTCTAAAGCACGCGATCATCTGTTCGGCAGTGGGTACCATGCTTAAAACAAAGCTGTCAGGCCACAAAGGGTACCCACATGCAAGTATCAACAAGAACTTATCTTTTACCAATTCCAAAGAAACTCACTGATGCTTTGAATATTAATTTGATATGCTACATATGCAATATTTTACACGGCAAGCTTTATACGGCTACATTCAGGTGTAAGCATGTTCTAACATATATTTAACAATAATATACATTAGAATAACATATAAAATAAATGCGGAAGAAAAATGAAATACCTCCTGCCATTGTTGTTTGTGCTTCAAGAGCTGCGTTTTTAGAATTCTTCTAAGCTCTCAATTCCCAATACAATGGTGTAAGCTTTCAGTAGAGAAAAGAAGCTTAGGGGACCCAAAAAAATATATGCAAGAACGCTTATATGAATGTGCTCCATCAAGTACACCAAGAGTTACCATAAAACCAGGAATTGAATACCCATTAACTACATAACGTTTGAACTATTACTAGAAGGAATACAAACAGTTCTCACAGGAAGAAGATAAGGGGGAAAAAAAGAAAAATAGAAAGCAAGCAAAGCAAAGAAGAAGCACGACCTTGTATATAACAAGAGGTGTAGAAAGCAAGCCTAATTTTGTCCAAAGTCGATAGACTGTTACATCTTTAAGTCCTAATTGCGAAATCGTGCGAGCATTGAAAATCTTTAACCAATGTTTGACACTTGGGATGATGAAACAATGTAAAAACTTTCTAGTAGGCAAGAAAAATGGACATTGACAATGAGTTGACATGCATTGGTGTACATTGACAGAAAAATATTTCAACTCTAAAAGATAAAGACCATGTGGGAGGATCATCTGAAGATAATAGAGTTCTTCATAGATATGGATGTATCTTTCTTAATTAAATGTAATCTCTTATCTATCGTGATGTAGATAAATCCTATTAGATAAAGTCTTATTTAGATGGCAATGTCACCCTATTGGCTAGTGTGATTTAATCTGATAAGGATAAATGTGATTTAGTTAGTTCAATTCAGTTAAAATTTTGAATTGTAAAGTCAGAAGTGTTTATAAATAACTTATTTAAGCCTTGCTCAAGAGGAAAAGATAGAGGAAGGAAACACATTGAAAGAGGGAATTCTTTTGTATACTTTTGGAGAAGTAATAAAGGTTGTTTTTTTTTTACCATAGCTCTTGTGTGTTTATTGTTGCCTATACAAATTTAATGTTTTTGTAGTATTCTTACTTAAGTATGAGAGTTAAACACTAAGGCATTCGACAACAAGGTTTTGTTGGCCAACGATCACGTAAAAAGACTGAGCCTTGCTTAATAAGTGAGGTTGCCTGCAAAGGAGTAGACATAACTTTGGTACAAGTTCAATGTCTAGGAAAAACTTTTGTAACAACTGAAATTGGAGCCATATTTTGATATGACAGGAGACAAAAATTTGATAGAACGTGTCAACAGAATGGAGAGACTCATAGAGCTAATTCCTCAAGGGGAGGAAGAGGTCACTTTATACTCATCTCGGTTCGAAATTTCTTGTAGGATATGGAGCAATACTTTGCAGCAACAAAGGTGTCTGATTCTAAGAAGATGTCAATCACGGCTATGTATATAGTGGAAGATGGAAAGTTGTGGTTGAGAGCGAGAACTTCTAATGATATCAGGGTAGGTAGACATCCCATTGACACTTGGGAGAAAATGAAGAAAAAGCTAATAGACCAGTTCCTCCCTAACAATAATTCATGGCTCGTGAGGGAAGTTTTGATTACTTTCTTCTTGTTGGCTGCACATGGGAGGCAATCCTATGTAGGGACATATGTGTTTTGAATTGCCTCTCATGTGGTCCCCTGTAAATGTTTATGTTATTAAGCTTATGTATATAACAAAATAATACTTTTAAGAATGAAGCCAAAATTTCTTGTGCCGGACTTCTTTTTTTTTTAATACATTGACATGCTCTAACGCCCTTTTGATGCTTCATTTTTTCGTTGAATGTACATGTAGGTGCAATGGTAGTACCAAATGTATTGAGTGAATATAATCTTCTACAAAGAATACTTTAGTTCTTTTTTCCATTACCTCACTTATAGCTTAGATTTGTCAAATTCAAATCTAAAATTTTTCTCAATCCTACGTGCAAACCATATAGTTAGAAATTTAGACTACATCAAAATTTACCAGTTGTATATATTGTTCCTTGTTTAAAGAAACCTTAGAAGGCTTTGTATTTGTATCATACTCAATTTTTAACATTTCATCATAAGATTTTGGTTCACCAAAAATTGAACATCTTATTTGATTTACATTCCTAATATCTCTCTATCTCTGTTTAAATTGAAGGAAAACTATGCTTCTTATAATACATACCAATAGTATGTCTTATTAAGCCACAATGAATACATATTAACTTTTTGCCTTCTTTATCCCAAAACCTTCCTCTACCTCTAAAAGGTTAGTACCCTCTCACTCTTTGCCTACTATAATTTCCTCTCGTCATATTATTTTCTTCTCTAAATTTAGTTCTTAACTCATTGTTAATAAGTTGTCTTTAATACTGAATAACTAAAGTAAATGTTTTAACCTTATAATTGACCATTTATTAAAGAGACTTATTACTATGATACCTTAGTGGAGCTAATTTGTAGTTGTTGAGTTTTTTTTTAATTGGTACAATTTATTATCTGGCCTGTTGACTTTAGGCTGAGCCCGATCTCAATCGTCAAGCCTAGGAACAAGGTCCACAAATGAATGAGAATATGAAGAAACAAAGTTCATATATGAATGAAAATTTGTAGGAACATGGTGCATATATGGATGAGAATATGGAAGAACAAGGTTCACATTTTCCATCAAACTTCTATTTAGACGTTCCAAATGACCATCATCTAGTTGAAATTGAATCAACAAATTGTGATGATGTTATTAGTACTAATGAATATCCTAATGAAGAGTAGGCAATTGAAGCTTTGCGTAAACCTAGTTTAAATCTTAGGGATAATCCTACAGATGTTGCAAACATGAGTGGAGATTGGGAATGGAGTTCGGAACTGCAAAAGAATTTAAAGATGTTGTTACTGATTATTTAGTACATATTGGATACAATATTAGGTTAAAAAAGTGAGAGTAATTGAATTAGGTATGTACGTATTGATAGATGCTCATGAGTTTTGTATGTTGAATATGATAAGAAAGAGAGATGTTTCAAGGTTAAAACTTATAACCTTGATCACACTTGCTTCACAACGAACAAACTAAAATTGCTTTCTGCCAAATTCTTGATTGGACACTTTAAAGATAAAATTTTAGAGAATTTTAATATTTTTACCAAAAAAATAGTCAAAGAATGTAAAAAAAGCTCAATATTTTTATTAATTCAAGCATGCGTAGAAGAACAAAGAAGAAATTGAGAAAACAGAGAGCAACAAATTATATTAATGAATATGTGAAGTTACAAAAGGTTATGTACATAAGTTGAAAATAAGCAATTCTGGATCAACAGTTGAGTTACAATTATTGATAAATCAAGAGAGTTCATTGTTATAGGTAGTGATAAATGAAAATTTCATCAATGTATTAATACTTTCTACTTCATTGTGTTATGTTATACATTATATTAGTACTTCTTTATATTTTATTGCAGTTCAAAAGATTATACATTTGTTTTAATGCCATGAAAAGAGGTCAAAAGCATTTAAGACCAATTTTTGAAATTGATAGATGCTTCTTAAAGACAAAATTCCAAGGCTAATTGTTAAGCGCAATTGGTATGGATGGTGATAGAAGAATATATCCATTAATATAGTTAGTTGTAAAGATAGAAAACACATATTCATGGACTTGGTTCATAAATTTGTTAGCATTTGATTTGGAATTGGAAGATAGTAAAGGACTTACAGTCATATCTAATATGCAAAAGGTATGTTAATATAAGTACAATTGAAATCATTATATGAAATATTAATTAATATCTTTTCCATTTGATTTTGGGATTAGTCAGGGATGTAGAGAAGACTTTGCCTAATGCAGATCACTGAATGTGTTTTAGACATATATATCACAATTGACATGGCAATTGGAAGGGAAAAGATCTCAAAAAGCAATTCTGAAATTGCACGTAGTCAACTTATGTTGAAGATTTCAATGAGCAACTGAAGAGGCTTGACAAAATAAGCTTTGAATGTGCTTCAGCGTGTTATTTCAATATCCTAAAAAGAGGTAGGTAAGATGTTACCAACCCTTTGAAACTAAATGTCCGATAGTTGACAACAATATGAATGAAACTTTTAATGAGTAGACCCTATCAGCAATGGACAAGCAAATGATTAGCATGCTTAAGACAATTAAAATAATGGTGATGAAGAGACATGCAAATAGGAGATATTTTGTAATTGGGTGGAAGTCAAATATTGCACCAAATATAATGAAGTTGGAGAAGAACAAAAAAGAAGCAACGTGATGGAGAATTGTATGGAATGAGATGATATTTATGAAGTTTCAAAATGGGAAGCATACTGTGAGAATTGGTGGTTCCCATTATGTGAGAATTGGTGGACAATAAACATGTAGTTGTAAAAAATGAGACTTATATAGATACCCACGCAAACATGCGATTAGTGCAATTCATCACTCAAAAGAAAGGGTTGAGACATTCGTAGATTCATGCTATAGGAAGGGTTAGTTCATGAGTTTGTATGAACATATATTACAACCAATTGAAGGTGAATTTTTTAGCCTTTAATTGATGTAGAGGTGATACAAACTCTAACTAAAAGAGTTATGCTCAGTAGACCCAACATTGTAATAAGAAAACAAAAAAATGAGCCAAAGAAAATAAAAAATCCAAACAAATTGTCTCAGAAAGAATAAGTGCAAAAATGTGGTAATTTGGCCATAACTCTATAAAATGCAACAAGGATAGCTCAACTCAACACACTAAGGCTTCTTTACAGGTGTGTACACCTTACTTCAATCTTATGAATACAATTTAATAAAGATATAGTAACTAATGTTTATCATTATCTTAATCAGGTTAGAACAAAAGCAACTTCACAAGTATAAAACTTTTCAGTTTTATATTAAAAATTATTGGCTTTAATACTTGACAAAGTTATTTTCATTACAAAAATAATTAAGCTACACAAGAAAGAAATATTATAATAAATGTATTCTTTAGCAGTTTGTCTTAGTTTAAATAATTATCAAAGTGTGTTTCTAATATTTTATCTTCAATTTTCTAAATTGGTACATTTAGACATATAAATAAAAAAAAAGTTTGGAGATATTGGTCCACACACATTCCAATTATCATTTAAACCAAGAGATTTACGGCACAGAGGACGTTCTAGTATTATTTTACAACAATTATAAGCTGAAGCAATAAAAAAGAGAACATCATTGACACATCATCACAACTTGAAGTTTCGCAGTCAAACATAACCATAATTTTTGAATGTACTTGATTGCGAAAGTTTAAGTTGTGATGATTGTGTCAATGACATTTTCATTTTGATTGCTTCATCTTGTAATTATTGTGAAGTAATACCAAAACATCATTTTAATCGTAAACCCCTTGGTTCAAATGATAATTAGAATATGTATGGGTCAACATCTTCAAACTTTTTTTTTTATTGACATGCCCATGTACCAACCTAACAAATTGAAGATACAATATTAGAAACACACTTGGTAATTATTTCAACTAAGACAAATTTATAAAAAATGCATTCCTTACAATATTGCTTTGTTAACTCGATAAAGCATTATCATCAAAAAAATTTGCATCGTTTAACTATACTTTTAATAAAAACAAGTTAAAATAAATAATAATTAATATAAAACTAAAAAGTTGTATACCTATGAAGTTGTTTCTAGTCTAACCTGATTAACAGAATGATAAACATTCGTTACTATAAGTATAAAACTGTGTTCATATGATCGAAGTAAGGTGTACACACCTGTGAAGAAGTTTGTGTGTTCTGAGTTGAGATGTCTTTGTTGTATTTTCTAGAGTTATGACCGAAATTACCATTTTTCAGCATTTTTGTACTTATCATTTCCGACACAATTTGTTTATTATATATTATTTTCTTTGGCTCATTTTGTTGTTTCCTACCGAGTATAACACTTTTAGGTGGAAGATGTATCACCTCTATATCACTTAAAGGCCAAAAAGTTTCATCTCTAATTGGTTATAATACATGTTCATACAAAATCATGAATTGACCCTTCATATAATATGAATCTACGAATGTCTCAATTATTTCTCTTGAGTGATAGATTGCGCTAATCGCATGTTTGCATGGGTATCCATATTGGTCCCATGCTTAACATCTACATGTTTGTTGTTTACCAATCCTCACAGTATGCTTCCAATTTTAACATTTCATAAGCATCCTCTATACAATTCTCCACCGTGTTGCTTCTTTTTGTTCTTCTTCAATATATGACTTCTACTCAACTACAAAATGTCTCATATTTGTATACTTCTTTATCACCATTATTCTCATTGTCTCAAACATGCTAATCATTGACCTATCTTTTGCTGGTAGGATCTACCCATTAAAGGTTTCATTCATATTGTTATCAACTATTAGACATTTAGTTTCAAAGGATCGGTAACATCTTGCCCACCTCTTTTTAGGATGTTCAAACAATGCTAAAGCACTTCCAAAGCTTATTTTATCAAGCCTCTTCAATTTCTTGTTGAAATCTTCAACATATGTTGACCATGTACAATTCCAAAACTGTTTTCTTAGGTCCTTTCCGTTTTAGTTGCCATGCCAATTGTGATATATATGTATGACACACATTCGGTGAGCTGCATTTGGAAAAGTCTCCTCTACAGCCCCGACTAATCCCTAAATCAAACTAAAAAGATATTAGTTAATATTTCATATAATGATTTCAATTGTAAGTATATTAACATGAACATACCTTCTGTATATCAAATATGACTGTCCTTTACCATCTTCCAATTCCAAATCGAATGCTAACAAATTCATGAACCAAGTTCATCAATCTGTGTTTTCTCCCACTATATCTACCTAAGCCAATAGACACATTCCTCCATCACCATCCCTACCAACTGCGTTTAACAATTAGCCTTGGAATTATGTCTTTTAAAAGCATCCATCAAGCCCAAAAATTGGTCTTAAATGCTTCCATCCTCTTTTCATGGCATTAAAACAAATGTATTATCTTTTGAGCTACGACAAAATTTAAAGAAGTATTAATATAATGTATAACATAACATAATAAAGTAGAAAATATTAATACGTTAATGATATTTTCATTTATTATTACCCGTGGCAATGAAGTCACTTGATTTCTTGATATTTATAACTTTACTGTTGATCCAGGATTGTTTATTTTCAACTCATGTATATAACCTTGCAACTTTGCTTATTTATTAATATAATATGTTACTCTCTCTTACCTCAATTCCTTTTTTGCACTTTTACATATGCTTGAATTAACAAAAATATTGAGTTTTTCTTTGCATTCTTCAACCACTTTTTTGGTTAGGATACTAGGCTTCTTCAGAATTCTATCCTTGAAGTGTCTCATCAAGAATTTAGAAGAAATCAATTTTAGTTTGTTTATTGTGAAACAACATGGTTATAATTTTTAACTTTGAAATATCTCTCGTTCTTATCATATCCAACATATAAAACCCATGGGCATCCATCAATACACATTAACCATAATTCAATTACTCTTACACTTTTTTAAACCTAATATTGTATCCGATATGTACTGCATAATTAACAATAGCATCTTAAATTCTTTC
>JAOTAW010000202.1:5022046-5032597 GCA_025629945.1 Erythroxylum savannarum | reverse complement strand
AAAACTAATTACCTGACAAAAATTGGTTGATTACTTAATAAACTAATCAATTTTTAACAATAAAAATTATTAAACCAAATAAAACCGAAAAGTTGACCGATCTAAGATTTTCATTATTAAACTAGTCAAACTCATTTAATTTTTAAAACATTAATTTTTAGAAGCATATTTTTAAACAATAATACACAATTAATTTATATAGGTATGAATTCTTTGAATTTGTTTTTAGTTTAGACTAATTTATTGTTAGGATACTTTAAGCATGGAAGATATATATATGCTCCAACAAACAAAGTTTTAAGAGCATTTAATCTACTTGGAACTAAAAGTAATCTTATAATAACATAAAGACGAGGAAGATAAGATTAAATGGAAGGTGCTAGAGAAATGTTATTATATATAAGTACGTTTCTGTGCGACCTACTTCATCCTCTGTCAGTTTGCGAGGCTTAGGTTATCAAGGCGGGGATGCAGAAAAAAGTCATTTTACAGGGGCATGGTCATGGCCGCTGATATATAAGCATTAGCAAGTCCACGGTCACTAGTGTCTACAAGCTATTTTCCTGGTAGTCCTAGAAATCCTTTGCCTGGTAGTCCTCCGATCCGTTAGCTTTTGTTCTTTTCCTAGCCTAGAACTGCTTGTCTTTTGTTGCACAACATATATATGTGCAAGTAGGTGTGTTTAATTCCTTAATGTAATTTCAACTGAGAAAGATGATAAAACCTATTATGTTCTGTTCACTTTTACGAACATCTACAAGTTAATTACTCCTTTTTCCTTTTGCAGAGAAACTTGGTTAGGTGTTCTTCAGTTTTGCCACTGCCATTTGCGCTATCACTGACTCAGGAGACTGCAATTTCTGCTTGTTTTGTTATTAGCTTCTTTTTGTTCTACAGTACTTACTGGTATCAGTTGGTACTCGATCGTTTAGCAAGCATCCTTTTTAGAGCACAATCACTAGCTCCATCACGAGTGCAGAAAGCTCTCAGCCTCCAGCTAGTCAGTGTAAGTGTATGAATAGAAGACAGAAACTAAAGAAAGCAAGCAACTGGCAACCCACCGTACGTAACATTGAATGGCAGTATAGCATTGCCATGCACGTCATAAGTTAATTTGCATGATAAAAAGAAGAGAAAGGTCTATCATGGGAAAGAATAGTATGTTGGGAAGCCAAGGAGATTGCCTGTGAACCAAGAGCTGGGAGCAGTAGCATCTTACAACAAGCAGGCAAATCATACTTGGCTTACTAACACAACCCTAGTCCTCATCATGTTAGGCCTCTCTTCTCTTCTCTTCTAATTTGCTCCTACTCTCTCTGTCTAGTTCTCTATTTATATATGAAGAATATGAATGAAATCTAATCCCTTTGAGTTAACTTTACATCTAGACGCCAATAATGGAGCATATGCACACCACTTTAGCACTAGCAAGGAAGCAAGTGAAGATGGCTGCTCTGTCTATATCTTACTACTTGCAGAATTCAACTTGCCTCAACCTTTATTATCTGTCAACGACAATGATATCCAGTCCTATGTAGCATTTAAATTACACTTCCTTCGGAATATAATTATTTTCACATCAATTCCCCTTAAAGTATATTTATTTCTTGATATTGGAACTGATTTAATTTATTTGATTTGATAGATTAAATTTCAAATTTTAGTTTTATGATTTAATTGATGAATCGAATTCTATTAAAAATTAAGTTCAAAAAATCCCAATTCAACTTAATATTTATAAGTAATTTATAATTATTTTAACTTATAATTGTCAGATAATATTTATTTTAGATTAATTAGTATTCTTACAATATTATATTGTTTATATCTTATTAAAATTATGAATTTTATATTTATTTTGAAATATGTTAGAAGAGATTATATGTTTATTTCAAAACAACTTTGTAAAATTATTTTGTTTAAATATACAATTTATATTTCTATAAAAATTATATTAGAAGAGATTATTTTGTTTGAATTTGAAACATTTAGCTTCTGGTTAAAGAGTTTCCAACGTTTACATGCATACATAATAATTGGAATTTTTGTTCCTTAGTTGTCACAATATGTTAGTCAATTTGAGTTTATAAGTGAAATTATAGAAATTGGTTTTGTAAAATATTTAATAGTTGTTTTTATTTATTAAAAAATCTCTCTATGAGGAGATCTTTGTAAATTCTGCGTATTAACAAAGCTTTCACTTATGTTATTATTATTATTATTATTTATTTATTAGAAAAATCACTGGTATCAAATAAGGAAACAAATTTGCTATTCCCAAAGTATTATTCTCTCTGTACCTGAATAAATCTCAGACATTTATTATAATAAATTAGATGGCTAAAATCTTAAAAATACAGCTGGACACAGCAATGGGCACAACAATTTGGAAGTAGCATATCTGCTCCCATCAAATAAATGACTAATACAATAAATTAATATAACCAAGATATATAAGTCAAAAATTGTTTATAGAATAGAAAATCAGATTTTTCTTAATAATTTTATTTAATTTAAAATTTTATTTAAAAATTGAAGTATTAAAATTTTAAAATATTAAATTCTTATAACAATCTCTATTAAAATGATTTGACATATTTATTTGATATTATAATTTAAAATAATAAAATATCATTTTTTATTGTGATTTTATGTAAGGTCAATTGGGCTTATTTTGACTCGAAAGTCACCATTGGACAATGTCTTGTACATCTTTTTTATAACCAATTTTCCTCCCGTGAAAGACACCTTATCTTAAACATTACATAGTCCAATTATCTCCTACCAAACCCTTGATGTGATAGGATTATTGGCTAATAAAGTCTTCCACTTGAAATTTTTGGTATGGTTGGTTTGTTTCCATTTCACCTACTCACCAAGACTTTATATTATCATATGACAAATGAAGTTAATGAGAATATTTATATTTCCATGATATTGGTTTTGAGTAATTTTGCATTCTACACTTGCTCCTGCCCACCAACCTTGTTGATGTGACTTCTTGGTTGCTTTTATTATTCAATCATGACTATGTTCAACTTAAGCCATATTTGAGATTTGACATTTAGGTTGACAAGATAATGATTTTGAGTAAACAAAAGTGGAGTAGGTGGGAGATTTGTCTTCTTGTAAATTTTAATTCACAAAACTCAATATTTCTACATTTTTTTCACACTTATATTATAATTCCTCCAAATGAAACTCATAAATCACTAGAATAAAAATAACAACAATAACAACAATATTCAATAAAAATTCTACTAATATACAAGATCTAAAGAAATACAGTAATTCGTAACTTTACCTCTAATTAATAAGGAAATTTTTTTCGAATGACTCGCACGAAAAATCTAAATGAAACTCATAATATACTTTATATACAGTTATAAAAGAGATTAGAAAGAAAATTAGGTGGTTAAGAAAAAATTCAAATTACTACTTTTAGAAGTGAAATTCAACAATAATACATAATTTATAATTTAAAGGGTATTTATAAGCATTTTAAGTCATCCTTCATTGCATCAAAAGAAAAAGGAAAACCTACTTGAGTGGGTATTATGATCCAACATCCAACATTTACTTAAGGAAGCAGCAAATATCATTTCATGCAATCACAATCTTCTTGAAGCAATTAATCTTAATATTATCATCAATTTATATAATAATATTTATTCATATAAATTTAATAACAAGAGGGTGAGTTTTTGTGACCATAAAATCTCATATTCCAGTCATAAAATCAGCTTTTTCGCAAAAATTCAAAGGATAAGTTGCATACATTATGACCATTTTCAGACTCTGCAAAGTGAGATGAACTCGTCTACTTTTTATAAATTTAATAATAAAACTCTTATTTTTATCCAGATTTTTTTTGTATAAATAGATATTAATATTAAAATTTTAATCATATTTTATTTAAAAATTTTGCAAAAATATAAAACTCTTGCCTTTTGTTAAAAATAGTGTAGAAATGGAATAGCGAATTTAATAAACAATTTTAATAGACAACACCGTAAATTGAAAAGCACTTAACTGAGATGGAGAGAGTAGTACTATAAATGAGATGAACAAAGTTTCTTGCCCCACACTCGCTCCCTTCGCATCTCTAAAGCTCATATCTGTTCAGTCTCTAACACTCTCCTTTTCATCCTCTTCTCGTTCTCGTTCTTTGCTTCACTTCTCTTTTCCTACCTTTTCCGTAAGGTGCGTGTTCGAAACACATTCTCTTTCCACTTCATTCTGATTTGTTGAAATTTTAAAGTTATCTGTTGTAAAGATTGAAACTTTATGCATTTCTTATGAATACTTTCCTTTTAGGATTGTTTGTTTTTGGTTGAAGTAGATTTTGTAAAGTGGGGTCTTTGTATGAGGAACTGTGACTAATTCGTTTGATTCTAGTTGTGATCTGGATCTCTTTTATGTTAAGTTCGTTCCTTTTACAGATCTGGGAAACAGGCAGTTGGCCAGTTGTTGAACTAACTGATATTGGATTTAGAACAGGGTAGTGTTTATGTAGTCGTGTATTCGAAAAAGCGCATGCTTTGATTCAACTCTCTTCTAAGTTACGGTTCTTAAAAACGTAGTTTATTTCCAAATTCTAATTTCTTCATGTTGCTTAGTATTTTCAGCACAAAGCTGGAAGCTTACTTTCTTTATAATATCTACCTGTTCCATTTATGCTTCAGAGCGAGTGACTTGAAACGGATGATGTCCTATTTTGGACATTCCTTTCTGTACATGCTCCTTATCGCTGGTATATCTTATTGACATATTCCTTTCATAAACGATCGTTGCTTGCAACTGTCTTTTTCTATCTTTTCGTTGAGTAATTGGGGCTGAACTTAATGGAACTAAGCTAAATGATGCTTTTCTTCCCATGTTTCAACATCCTTTGTCCTTTTGCGACAATATGACATGCTGGTAGATAACATCTCATAAAGTTGATTTGAAATAATCCCAAAGATGCAACTTTGTGTTCATCACACTTGTTGGAGCAATTTCCGTTCTTGTTTATTTTGAAATCACATGTTTAAGCTTAGCTGCATGCTTTGGGATCCTGATACATGGTGAAACAGGGCAATGGCATCCCACATTGTTGGTTATCCTCGGATGGGCCCCAAGAGAGAGCTCAAATTTGCTTTGGAATCTTTCTGGGATGGCAAGAGCAGTGCTGAGGAATTGCAAAAGGTCGCAGCAGACCTCAGATCCTCCATCTGGAAGTATATGGCTGATGTGGGAATCAAGTTTATCCCAAGCAACACCTTTTCTTACTATGATCAAATATTGGATGCTACAGCCATGCTTGGTGCTGTTCCTGCCAGATATGGTTGGAATGGTGGTGAGATTGGATTTGACATCTACTTTTCGATGGCCAGGGGTAATGCTTCTGTCCCTGCCATGGAAATGACCAAGTGGTTTGACACCAACTAGTAAGTTGAGCTTCATGATGTAAACAAGCTTCTTTATGTTGTTCTTTTTACGCCCTAGACTTGATGTTTCGTGAATGACACTATTTTGTTTCCTATATAGTCATTACATTGTCCCTGAGCTAGGACCAGATGTTAACTTCTCCTATGCTTCTCACAAGGCTGTTAACGAGTACAAGGAGGCCAGATCTGTAAGTTGTTTTGATCCTTTATCTCCCATTTACTAGTTCTTTTCTTTGCTCAGTAGGGTTCTCTTGGTTCCTCTATGGTTAGAAAGTCTTTATCTTCCATGGATATCTAACTTAATATGTGCTAGCGATGAACACTCTTGATTTAAGCACAACCGATGAAGTTCACTTGTTGAGTAGCAGCCATTTCCTGAATTCACCAATTTTCCTAAGTACTGCTAATGTTTCTGTCAAATATTTAGATGATCTTCTTTTGTTTCTATGTCTTGCAGCTTGGAATTGATACCGTGCCAGTGATCATAGGTCCTGTTTCATACTTGCTGCTATCAAAACCAGCCAAGGGTGTGGAGAAATCCTTTCCTCTCCTTTCCTTACTTGACAAGATTCTTCCTGTTTACAAGTAAGAGTAGTTGTTTTTAAATTTCATGTGTCTGGATATTCTTCTGAATCCCATAGGATCAGCAGGGAGCAGACATATTCTTAAGCCTTTTCTGTCATGAGATCCATGCAATGATTAGTTTGTTTCAGGGAAGTTATTGGTGAACTAAAAGCTGCTGGCGCATCCTGGATTCAGTTTGATGAGCCTAAACTTGTAATGGATCTTCAAGATCATGAGTTACAAGCATTTTCTCAAGCGTACTCAGAGCTGGAGGCATCTCTCTCTGGTTTGAATGTTCTAGTTGAGACATACTTTGCCGATTTGACACCTGAAGCATATAAAACCCTCACATCTCTGAAGGGTGTTTCTGGATTTGGGTTTGACCTGGTTCGTGGAACAAAGACCCTTGATTTAATTAAGGGTGGATATCCTTCAGGCAAGTACCTTTTTGCTGGAGTGGTTGATGGGAGGAACATCTGGGCGAATGACCTTGCTTCTTCCTTTAGTTTATTGCAGGATCTTGAGGGCATTGTGGGCAAAGGTACTGACTTTTTTCCCTTTGATTTTTCATTCCAATTTTTCTCATCTTTGCAAGATGTGAAATAATTTGAGCTATCATGTTTATGCAGACAAGGTCGTAGTCTCCACTTCCTGCTCTCTTCTTCACACTGCAGTTGATTTGGCAAATGAACCTAAATTCGATAAAGATCTTAAGTCATGGCTAGCATTTGCCGCTCAGAAAGTAACTGAAGTAAATGCCTTGGCCAAGGCATTTGTTGGACAAAGGGATGAGGTATACTTTTAGGTTTCACTTCACCCGTTTATTATTAATTTCAATATTACCTTCAATAAGGTAACTGTAATAGCAGTTAATGTTGCTGATTTCTTTTTTCTTATTTTTTTTCTCATTATGCTTCATTGAATTGAAATAATGGATGCACATGCTTTGTTAACTTCTATAAGAGTTGGGAACTAATTTTGATTTATGATAATTTGTCCTTCTAGAAAATTTAAACAAGGATAAAATTTCTTAGGTTGTATGGGAAACTAGACTTTATCTCTCTATTAAGTTTTTGTAATTCTAAAGCTTGTTGATTTATTGTTTTGGTTGCATACAGGCCTTCTTCTCTAATAATGCATTGGCTCATGTTTCAAGAAAGTCATCACCTAGAGTGACAAATGAGGCTGTTCAAAAGGCTGTAAGTTCTTGATATTATTGCTATCTATTGTCTTTTTGACTCCATTTTTGGTTTGGTTGTTCTTCATTGGAATTGTTTCTCAAGGTTGTTTAACTGGCTGTTACTTTTGATTGTTCATCCATTTTGCTTAGGCTGCTACTTTGAAAGGATCTGACCACCGTCGGGCAACAAATGTCAGTGCAAGGCTTGATGCCCAGCAGAAGAAATTGAACCTTCCAAGTCTTCCCACAACCACTATTGGATCTTTCCCTCAAACCATGGATCTTAGAAGAGTGCGCCGTGAATACAAAGCCAAGAAGTGAGAAGATTTGTTGCTTCTCAGATTATACTAATTAACTTCAGCTCGTCAATTATGTTGACTAGTTTTGCTATATTTTTCTTTTTTTTTCTCTTTCTTCTTTGGTTATTACTTCAGGATATCAGAGGATGATTATGTCAAGGCAATCAAGGAGGAAATTAGCAAGGTTGTGAAACTCCAGGAAGAGCTAGACATCGACGTTTTGGTGCATGGTGAACCTGAAGTGAGCTTTTGCCTCAATTAAGCAGCTGTCTTGTTTGATGATATGATTTCTTTTCCTTCTTGTACTTCTATTGACAGCCTCCATCTTTTCTGTGTCTCAGAGAAATGACATGGTTGAGTACTTTGGTGAGCAATTGTCTGGATTCGCCTTCACTGCAAATGGATGGGTCCAGTCTTATGGTTCTCGTTGTGTCAAGCCTCCTATCATATATGGCGATGTCAGCCGCCCTAAGGCCATGACTGTGTTCTGGTCCTCAATGGCTCAGAGTATGACCCAGCGGACTATGAAGGGAATGCTTACAGGACCTGTTACCATATTGAACTGGTCCTTTGTAAGGAATGACCAGCCTAGGTAAGTAGCACCAAGACACTGATAACAAAATGTGCTATTTGTAATAATCTTAATGAGCTCTCACATTGTCAACATGTTTGTTGACAGACATGAGACCTGCTATCAGATTGCTTTGGCAATCAAGGATGAGGTTGAGGATCTTGAGAGAGCTGGAATTAATGTTATCCAGATCGATGAGGCTGCTTTGAGAGAGGGTTTACCCCTTAGGAAATCCGAGCATGCTTTCTATCTCGATTGGGCTGTTCATTCTTTCAGGATTACAAACTGTGGTGTCAAAGACACTACCCAGGTGCCCTTTCTTCCCCTCTAGTTGCACTTCATTAGTTTTGTCATCGATTGTATTTTGGTACCGGAATGTTGAATACTGGAGTGCCTTGCGTTAAGGGCACGTGATGATGAAAAATCAAAATTCTGATAATTTTTCCACATGGAAAGTATGAATAAGAGGATGACCACGAATTAGGTGCGAATGGCTCTAACTTTTTCTCCAGGGGTTTGTGAATATAATGGTTTAGCGTTGGTTTAACAGTTTTTTCGTGGCTTTAGTTTACTGGCGAGGATTGTTACATTGAGCAATTCATAAATGCTGAAAGGCAACTTATTATTTGAAAATGCTCAACAACTTGTGCAGATCCACACCCACATGTGCTACTCAAATTTCAATGACATCATCCACTCAATCATCGACATGGATGCTGATGTAATCACCATCGAGAACTCCAGATCAGATGAAAAGCTCCTCTCAGTCTTCCGCGAGGGGGTGAAATATGGTGCAGGCATTGGTCCTGGTGTGTACGACATTCACTCCCCTAGGATCCCCTCTACAGAGGAGATTGCAGATCGTATTAAGAAGATGCTTGCAGTCCTCGAAAGTCACATCCTTTGGGTCAACCCTGATTGTGGTCTCAAGACTCGCAAGTACACTGAAGTGAAACCCGCCCTTAGCAACATGGTTGCTGCGGCGAAGCTTCTTCGAGCGGAGCTTGCAAGTGCTAAGTGAGGAAATGCCAAAGTGTCAACCTTTTCAACATAAGAGGGAGAATGCATTGACGCTCAAATAATAATTTGTCGGCTTTTGTGAGCAATGTTCATGTATTGGGGCCCTAGAGGATTTTGTTCTTTAAGCTTTATCACTGCAAAACTCTGACGCTTCCTCTTAGAGAAGCTTTTCAGTTCTCTTTTTAGAGTGTGTTGAATACATGAATACAGAGTTGGCTAATAGCTTTCTCAGCTTTCTTGGTTAGAAATTTCCTCGGGAGTGTGACATTGTCTTGTTTTATGCTGGCAAAACTTTTTTCAAAAAAAAGACTTCAGTTTTACTGTATTTAACGACTATCATATACAATAATAAACTACTCCCACCAGGTAAAGAATACAGTTGGAAGAGGTAAAATGTGAATTCCTGAAAGGGTCTAGGGAAGGATACTGGGGTGTGTATCCCAAAATTCTTTGTCGATTATGTTACAATGGTCTATAATCACTTTCCTTTTCAGCAGTGGTTCAACAAATGATCCATTCTCATCTCCAACCGCATCTTCCTGTATTCAAATGAAGAGGCAAGTATAAAATTACAAGTAGTTTCTTAACATGGAACAAGTCAACAATAAACAGGTAAGTTGAGTGAACACGAGCTCAACCAGTTTCAATTAATTAGGCATCGTCTAAACACAAACAAATGAAATGCAAATGAAATAGCAGACAGTTAAACAGTCAAGCGTTAAGGGGAAATCACCCGGAATATTACCCAAAAAACAGAAGACCCCAAACGGAACATGGGGTTTAAGGCATTATAGTCAATACCAAAGTGAGCAAGCAATTCATATTTATCTTGTGATTGAGTACCCTGTGAAAACAGAAAGATAAAATAAACATAAAAGATAACAGCTGATAAGCCAAACATATAAGCATGCTAAGTTGAGTGAGACACAGAGAGTTGGCGGAGGTGAGCACCTTCAGAGCATGTTGAGCTTCATTTTTGCTCTTTCCAGACTTCACAAGGGCCCAGAAGCAAGTATTGTATTGGTTGTTGATGTGGCCTACAGAAACATAGGATGATTTACATTAGTTTGATCTATATGAAATACATAATTTGAAAAATACTCGAGCCTCTACTAAATCTTAATGGAACAACCATTTAGCGTTTAGATCTTTACTCACAGTCAACTTGTCTCCATGCCAAATAATCTCGAAGAATTTCATATGATGGATAGCATATGGCCCTTCCGTCAAAAGATGGAGGATACTTCAGTTCTTTCTGTGGAAAGAAAGTTCTCCATTTCATCACGTACATTGACGTGAAGAAAGATACTATCAAAGATACAATTTTACTGCACAGGGAAGATCAAGAACTAATATCAATGCTGATAACAAGCCAAGATTTCTAAAGTTCAAAGTGAAGATCAATTGACTAAGCTCATTATGAAGCCAATCATATTGGAGGAATGAGCTCTACGTAGACACTTTTTGCTAAATATTACTTGCTAATAT
>JAOTAW010000202.1:4999197-5014319 GCA_025629945.1 Erythroxylum savannarum | reverse complement strand
AAATAAAAAAGAGTAAAAACAGTCGGGAAAATATTGAAAAGTAACAAGGAATGAACAAAAATTAAAAGAAAAGACTAATCATAGATCAATTCGTGCTGCAGCTGTTGTTCTGTTCATGCGGCTGCTGCTTCCACTGCAGCTGTTCATTTTGAGAATGATTTCTAAAGTGATTCAAGTTTGAAGGCACTCTTGATGGAGAGTGTTTTCTTGTTTTGGACCTGGGTTTAATTTGCTTATCTTGTTCTTATTTTCCTTCGTTTTGCATTATAAGAATATATATTGGTTTTGTAGGAGGCAAGTTTGGTGAAATTGGCATTGAATGCTTTGCAAGGTGTGCAGTCGGCTATTCTCAGCATTGAAAAACTCCATGCTTCCTTTTGTTCTGATTCAGCTGATAGGACCCACCTTCAAAATTCTAGTTTATGGAAACGGTCTTCAAGCACTCAAGCGTTGGGAAAAATCCTCAAGTCCATTGGCTGCTCAGGCACCTTGGTTTGTCTTCTCCGGAAATTTGTAGATAGTTTCTTGAATTTGAATTGCCATATATATTCAGTGAGAAAGAGCTATGGAGTTTCTGAATCAACTCGAGACCAATGTCACTGTGATGGTAACACACAGAAGGAAGAGCATCCTCCTTACAGTCTAGTCAATCAGGCATTTGCGGTTGCAGTCGGGAAGGTTTTAGATGGATATGTATGTGCGCTAGATACTTTATCTGCATCTGTACATTTGAGGCGCTCATCGAAGAGTGCTGAACTCCCTCCTTATGCAAATTATGGGTCAGAATGCCTGACTAATGTTGTGCATTCTGAAGTTAATCTGCTGGAGTTGTACTTGCACACAAAGGATTTGAGAACTCGGATTGAAGCTCTTGGAAATATTTGCGAATTAAATGATATAGCTCTTTGCTTCTCTGTCTCTCCTTTCGAAGATTTAATTTCTACTGCCACCTTAAAGTTTTTTAAATTCCACAGAGGAGGTGATCTTCTTACTTATTTGTATGAACATTTACAGGTCAGTTTACTTCAGACCTTTTCCCTCACTTTTATTTTCCTTTATGAGAAAGAGAAACAGTGGTATATTGAATAACTTAGTTGAGGCAATTTTTCTTTTTATCCTTTCCAACTGTTGAATAGATTAGAGGAAGAATTCAAGGCTTGATAATTCACCAAGACCCTCATTTGATTTATATAGCAATAGAGAGCTAATTACATATGGAAAAGAAATCCTAGGTGATTTAGTAAATAACTAGAATCATGGACTATTCTAATATATTATGATTCCTAAGACTTTCCTAATATTCCCCCTCAAGTTGGAGGGTACATATCATAGGCTCCAAGCTTGTTACATATAGATTTCACCTGAGATGCCCCAAGAGCTTTGGAAATAAATCAGCAAGTTGATCTTCTGACTTGACATAGGGAGTTTTGTTCAGTCTTGCTTCAAGCTTCTCTTCAACAAAGTGATAGTCAATTTCGATATGTTTAGTCCTTTCATGAAAGACCGGATTAGAGGCAATATGAATGGCTGGTTGATTATCACACATTAGCTCCATTGGAGAGGGGTGCTCAAAACCGAGTTCCTTAAGAAGATGCTTCAACCAAATCAACTCTCATGTGGTGTATGCCATGGAACTGTACTCAGATTCAGCACTAGAGCGAGCAACAACTGTTTACTTCTTGCTTTTTCATGACACCATGTTTCCTCCCAACACAATAACCTGAAGTAGACCTCCGGTCATAAGAACCAGCCCAATCGGCATCTGTATACCCTCGTATTTGAGTGTGTCCATGATTTTGGTACAGAAGACCTCGCCCTGGTGATCCTTTCAAGTATCTCAAGATTCTGACAACTACATCCCAATGACTAGTCCGTGGAGAACCCATAAACTGACTGGCCACACTTGTGGCAAATGAAATGTCTGGACGAGTGACAGTCAAATAGTTAAGTTTACCAACCAGCCTTTTGTACTTGCTTGGGTTTTCTAAAGATTCACCTTTTCCCGCATCAAGTTTTACATTCAGCTCCATAGGACTATCGACTGGTTTAGTGCCTAATAAACCGGTTTCTTCCAAAAGATCAACAACATATTTCCTTTGGGACAAACAAATACCCATTTTAGACCTTGCGACTTCAACACCCAGAAAATATTTTAGGGGACCTAGGTCCTTTGTCTGGAACTTGATTTGTAGAAAGGATTTCAAGGACTAGATCCTTGCTTTATCATCACCTGTGATAACAATGTCATCAACATAAACAATCAAAAGAATTCTACCAGCTGCAGAGTGAAGATAAAATACAGAATGATCTACACCACATCGCTGCAGACCAAACTCTATAACCACTGTACTGAATTTACCAAACCAAGCTCTCGGTGATTGTTTTAGACCATAAAGGGACTTATTAAGACGACACACAAGTCTAGTGTCCCCTTAAGCAACAAACCCCCGTGGTTGCTCCGGATGGATAGTCTCGTCAATGGCACCATGAAGGAAAGCATTTTTCACATCAAGCTGATGGAGGGGCCAATTATGTGTGGCTGCTAATGCAATGAAAACACGAACAGAGGTCAACTTAGCAACCGGAGAGAAAGTTTCAGTGTAGTCCATACCGTGCACCTGTGTGTATCCCTTAGTCACCAACCGAGCTTTTAGACGATCAACAGATCCATTAGGATTGACCTTAACAGTGAACACCCAACGATAACCAACAATCGTGTGACCATGTGGAAGAGGTACTAAGTCTCATGTGTGATTAGCCTGCAAAGCTGACATCTCTTTTTCCATGGCATGTGTCCATCCAGGATGAGCCAAAGCCTCTGAAATAGTCTTGGGTATGGGTATGGAAGATAAGGTGGACACAAAAGCTGAGTATGATGGTGATAATGAATCATAAGAGAGAAAAATTGAGATAGGGTGAGATATACAAGACCTTTTTCCTTTACGAAGAGCAATCGGAAGATTAAGACCATCATCCGCTAGAGATGAAGACAAAGAAGCCGATGGAGATTGACGTGAATCGATTGGTTGTTCTTCTTGACAAGTGTGTCGAGTTTACACTTGCAAATTAGGATTAGATAAACGTTCTAAAGGGGCATGCTGAGTGTCAGGTGTAGACTCCAAAAGACTAGTGTCAGGAACAACCGGACTAGGGACTGGTTGAAAAGGAATAAAGGAAGTAGGCAAATACTCATTTGTGTCACCGGAGCCATGTGGAGTTTTAGAAAAATATGGTGTGTCTTCAAAGAATGTAACATTGGCAGAGACAAAACACCGATTCAAAGACGGACTGAAACATTTATACCCTTTTTGTACACGAGAATACTCAAGAAAGACACACTTTGTAGCTTTCGGGTCTACTTTATCTGTGCCAGGCTGAAGCTGATGAACAAAGCAGACACAACCAAAGATACGAGGATTAAGAGAAAAAAGATCTTTACGGGGAAAGAGAGTAGAGAAGGGAATTTTACTCGCCAATACAGAGGATGGCATGCGATTGACAAGAAAGCATGCTGTGAGAACAACATCCCCCTATAAACTTTTGGGAACATTCATGTGAATTAACAGAGTACGCGCAGTTTCAACTATATGTTGGATTTTCCTTTCAGCTAGCCCATTTTGTTGGGATGTGTGAGGACAAGAAGACTGATGCTAAATACCTTGTTGCTGTAAGTAACTGGAGAACTGGTTAGAGAAATATTCTCTGGCATTATCACTACGAAGAATGTTGATCTGGGTATTAAACTGGTTTTGGATTTCAGCACAGAAATACCAAAAGATTGAGAATATTTCTGAACGATCTTTCATTAGATATAACCAAGACATCCGAGAAAAATCATCAACAAAAATTACGAAGTATTGAAATCCCAATTTGAGCTTGACATGACTCGAACCACAAATATCTGTATGAATTAACAAAAAGGGTTTTTCAGCCCTTTTATTAACACGAGGGAAAAACAAATAATGATGGTGTTTCCCAAGCTGACTAAACTCACAATTTAAACTGGAAATAGACCTGAGACTTGGCACTAATTTCTTGAGATTCTCTAATGATGGATGACCCAGTCGACTATGAATATCAATAGGAGAAGTTGAGGCTGACAAAGTGACGGAAGACTGCAACTCGCCAAAATTGTACATTCCTTTCGATTCACGTCCTTCTCCAATCGTCTTCTTGGTCTTCAAATCCTGGATAATGACATTATGGGGAAATAAACAAACATAACAGTTTAGTAGTTTCGTTAATTTGCTTACAGACATAAGATTGAAAGGGAAATTTAGATGAACAATGTGGAAGGTAAAGTAAGAGAGGCATTAGGATGAGAAGCCCCAACACCTTTGATGGTTGCAGTGGAACCATCAGCGATTGTAAGCTTATTACTATGAGAGGAAGGTAAGGAAAAAACAAGATCGAAATTGGTTATGGTACCTGAGATGTGACCAGTGACACCTGAATCTAATACCCATGACTGTTTCTCGGGAATAGATGAATAACAAGCAGTTGGGTTATCTTGATGAGCCACAGATGCCATAAAAGAAGACAACGCTTGCTGAGCTGATCGATGCTGCATATATTTAGCATACTCATCTTGAGATAGAGTGACACAAGACTGTGAATCTGCAACTGGAGAAGGATGTTCTTCTAGTGATGCATAATGGGCTGCTCGTAATTCATGATGCTTATCCCAACAAGTCTCCTCTTCATGCCCATAATTATTACAATATTTGCAATGGCGACGTGTGCCTCTACCGCCACGTCCTCTGCCACCACGTCCAGTATGTGCTCCTCTACCACTACGGCCACCATGTCCTCCTCTAGCTTGCCAACCATAATTTGTTGCAAGCGCTGACCTCTTAGAAGTGTTCTCAGATAGACCTTCTTTAGCCATGGAGCGAGAAAGCCTAGAAATACTTTAGCCAAAGATGGGATTTCTGCATCTCCAAGGATCTGCACTCAAACAAGCTCAAATTCAGGTTTCAATCCCGATAAGAATGTTGTTATAACAATGAGCTCTCTTTGCCTTTGCATCTCCTTTACATCAGACGTGATTGACTGTAAAGAATTCAACTCTTCATATGCTCGTTTCACCTTCCCAAATATTCAATCAAACTTCCTTCCTGCCTGGACTTAAACAACTCAACAGAGGTATCATATACATGAAGCATATTACTTGAATATAGAAGCTTGGCATAGTCCCAAGCTTGCTTACAAGTATCGGCATGAGAAAACAAGTTTGAGATTTTAGTTTCCATGGAATCAAAAGAACATGTAGTAACTGCGCGTCATCAGCTAGCCAATTCTCTAGTTCTTTGTTATCAGTTGGAGGATCAATTGTGAGATGAGAAAATTTCCGTTGACCCTTGAAAAAATAAGGCAACATTCTTGGGCCAGAAAGAGTAATTATTACCATTAAGACATTGCTTGGTGATTCGCAGATTGGAGGATCCCATTGTCGGAACTGTTCTCGAGCCACTGGACTCTGACTTATCGTCGGGTCTTGACATACTTGCAATCTACTCACCAGACTATTGACGGAAGACGCTGGACTGTTGCTGTTGATGACTTGGAGCGTATGACGGACGACGAAATACTCAGATTCTGGTCATATTTGACACAAACCGAGACCAAAACCTTGTTCAGACTAAGGAGGTGAGCTGACCCATCAACTTGCCGTCGCTGGAGGACGCTGGACGGTGGCGCGTGTCATTCATGCGCTGGTGCGTGGGAGGTTTCTAGTGACTGGTGGCGGTACTACTCTGGTCGCCGGTGGCTGTTGGTTGCTGCTGTGAGGTCGATTTCGGTGTTTTGGTTTAGGGCAGAGAAGAAGGGAGGTGACACAGAGAAGAAGGGTGGTGACGCAACGGAAGGTTTTTGGCTTTAGGGTTGAAAATGGCTTTGATACCATGTTGAACAGATTAGAGGAAGAATTGAGGGCTTGATAATTTACCAAGACCCTCATCTGATATATATAGCAATAGAGAGCTAATTACATAAGGAAAAGAAATCCTAGGTGATTTAGGAGATCACTAGAATCATGTACTATTCTAATATATTGGGATTCCTAAGACTTTCCTAATACCAACCATTGCACAATCATATCCTCATAGATGTTTATCTGTTGTTTAGTGGGTTTGATAAATCCTTCTAATCATATCCAACTTATAGGTGTTGGATATGTGCTGATGATAATGTGAATTGCATGGCTTCAATCTACCATTATGTCATTGTGTTAGTCAATATTCTATCTGTTACCAATATGAAACATATTGCTTGCAGTGAGATTAAAATTCAATTTACCATACCAATTGTATTGAACAATGTCAAAGTGTTATTTTGAGATATGCCTCATACTATTCACTCCGTGTAGGTTGCTGATCCTGGTTACTGCGCTTTGCTCAAATATCTGTTTCTTTGCTCATACGAGCCATATTGTGATTTCATCAGATCATGGATATTTAAAGCTGAGCTGAGTGATCCATACGAGGAATTTGTTATAAAATTTGTTGAGAGTGAGTCTTCTTGTGTTGACTTTAAAGCTGGCATTCCTATTCACTTCTCGTTGGCAAGTCTCAGGGTAATGTTTTTTAACATATCACAGAATGCTCATACTCGTAAATATCTCTGTTTACCTATGTTATCCTGTAAAAATTGCATTCACATTTCATGATCGTATTTTTCACCTAAATTACAGGATGGAGTTGCTATTCCTTGTTTTCTGAAGGACTTTTTGAGTCCACTTATCAGGGCAGGTCAGCAGCTTCAAGTTCTGAAGAAGTTATTTGAATTATGTAATCATGTTGCCCCTGGTGATTATACATTTGAAGATTTTCTTCCATGTTGGGATGGTTATGCTGGCAATCATCTCTTTTGTCCATCAACATTGACTTTCAACAAACAAGGCTTGGAAGCAATGGTATTAGCTAGAGACATCTATTATAAGAAAATGTTGCAAAAACTTGAAATTCTGTTGTTGAAATTGGAATTCAGGCATCGGCAGGTAATGATTACGTTTGAGATTCTTTTAACATTTGTATATTTTCTGTCATCATAGGTAGTAAATGTAGATGGTAGATATTTACTAAGTTCCTCCCTAATGTCTCCATATCTTACTATCTGCTGATGTTCTAGAGCAGTTACAGACTTGACATTGGTCTGAGATGGTTCTTTAGTATAGGTTTACCATTTACAAAGTAATATTGTGAACCCAAATGTTTCCCCAGTCAGTATCAAGCATGCCTACTGTATACATCACCAAATGGTTGTTAAAGTATTTGTAACATTATATTATCCAATAAACTTTCCAGGTGGTCAAATTTCAATCAAAATATGATAGACATTGTCTTTCTGGTTCTGATGTTATGGAAGCAGTATGGTTAACATTTTATACCAGTTTCAAATAAAGTAGAGACCTTTTTTTTTCATTTTCTTTTTCGTTGAAGAGTCATAGTTCTGCTGGATGCACAATTTTGCAACATTAATGGTTTAAGGTTAACAATACTGAGAGTTCAATGAATTTCAATTATGTATGTGCAGAATGTGGACTTGAGTATCTGATCCACTTTCTTTCACATAGTTTAGGGAAATTCTAAATATTTAGGTAAGTATTACATAATAAATGGCTGTTCCTCTTGTTATGAAAATTGTGATTTTGTTAATTTGCTGATATACCTAATTCTACCCTTATCTAAGTGAATACACATAATTGGATCCTGTATCTGCATTTGGTGCCTATTATCTTTTGGGTGTCTTGAGATGCTAGTACATGACTTGTTCTTTTATCTGCATTCCACCTATGTCTATGATATAAAATTGTTAAAGATTCTCTCTTCCATTTAAGCAATTTATTTTCCTCCCTTTACTAATTAGACATGCAACTTAAGAAAGAGAGCTTTCTAAATTAGAACAATGTGGTGGGCATTCATTAGAACTTAACTTTTCAGATGGTCATATGCTCTTGGAAGGACGCACAAAAGGGCTCTATTGCTTGGTTATTTTAAATTTTCATATTTATATCCTAGGATTTTGATACTGAAAATTTTGCAACATTTTTAATCAACAATGATCTAGTTCTTACATGAGATATGAAGCTCTTAAAAATATTATCCTCGCCACTCTTTAGATGTTAGTTCTTGCCATCTTTTTCAGTAAGTGTGCATTCTGAAACTATATATCTCGGTTCATTTAGCGGGAGGTCCTCTTTGTTGCATAAAGTTTTCTCTCGATAGCCCTTACTTTCCACTTTTGAAACTTAAGTTTCCTTTTCCTAACTGCCATTAAAGTGATACCCATTTTGTTTATTCCTTTACATCTACTAACCAGAATAAACATCAACTAGATTATAAGTGAGATTGCTGAGATGGGGCAAATTATATAACACATTTTAGGTGGTTATTTTGTGTCTGTCACTGATCTTGTCCAGCTTATTTAATTATTGTTACCTTCTCAGTTCTTACATCTAACTTGAAAAATCAGTTTTCAGGTAGTTTTGCAAAGTGCTCTACCTTTCTTCGTTGACCAAGATGGAGGGAGTTTAAAGACATCTTCAACATCCCATTTAGATGACAGGTGGAATTGCCCTTCAATTGTTGAAAAGCAGAGTTCAAAAGTGTAATAATTCTTTCCCTCCATCCCTCTCTCCCTTTTTCTTTTCCTAACCCCACCTACGGTACACCTGTTCTCAGATGTTCTGCTTGCTCTAAAACTTACTAAGTGTAAATTTTATCTATTTGAATCTGGGGGCAGGAATTCATGTGCTAAGGTGCAAGGACTTGAATGTACAAGCATAATATATCTCATTGCTTTTACTTTCCTAATATTTTACCTTGTCATTTCTTTGTCTAATATGTTGCTGCAACCTTGTGAATATGTGAGTTTCTTTGCTTATCAGGGCTGATGATAAAATTGGTTCTGATTGCCCTTCTCCAGAAGGTGAATTGTATGGTTTTGAATCATCTGATCTATCCGAGTGTTCTTCTTTAAGTGGTTCTGAGGTGCCAAATGAAACTGAGCAGCTGAATGACCATAGCCACTGTTTGGTTGAAAACTTGGAAAGAGATTTGTCTTCTCTAGGGTTTTGTAATCGTAACCCCGTTGACAAAACACTGGAAAAACCCAAAAATGGTGGAAGAGCACCTGACGCTGATGACACCTTACATGAGAATGACAAAAAGACATATGATCTTTTTGTGCGTTCCTTCTGTGAAGAAGCAACTGTAGGCTACATGTTTGTCCCACATGATTTGGAGTCAAAATGGTCATGCATTTATAACACTTTATGTAAGGATGATTCTCCCAGTAACTGCTCACCACTTCATTTCCTGAAGAATGGTCAATATGATGATGAAAGGTACAAGTATCAAATGACTTTAAATGGGGTGAACTGTGTGCAAGAAGCAGCTGAAACAGACGTGGGAGTTCTGGATGAAGGCAGATCTCATTTTTGTGGAATGTCTATTGCCAAAGGGGCCTTAATAGCGGAAACACTGAGCAGGTATGAACGTGGGAATGATAACTTCACATCAGAGTTATTGACTTTACGCCCATGGAAGCTTAATCATAGCAAGTTTCTTAGTGCCAACCCAATGTCAAAAGAAAACAAATGCTTTTACCTAAGAAGAGTGCATGGAAGGAGATGCAGTTCAGTCTATAAACAATCATCAACTTGCTTTGATTTTTCCTCTGTAGAAGACCCTTGTAAGGTAACTGTGGAGAAGTTAACTTCGAGACTAACTTCTCCAATGGGATATCAGACTTTATCAGTTATGACTGCTTTTGCTAATGGTTGTGAGAGTCATGATAAAGTTAAGCATGGCTTTGGGAGAGATAATATCGTAAAAGACAATGTTGGAGTCTCTTTTCCATATCCCTCCTCAGATTCAAAAGAGCACGCCCAAGGCACAGCAGTCCTGAAAAATGTTTATGGTGGGAGTCATTGGGAGCGTTTGCTCGGTAGCTTTAGTTATAATGATGACGGAAATGGTCGAGACCAAAATAACACGTCTTCCACATTTGAGATTCCACTAGATGTTATCATTGAGAAATGCCTGCTGCAGGAAATCTTGCTTCAGTATCCTTTCATTATTTGTTTGGTTGAATCAACTAGTTGAACACAATTATTCTTTTGTCATTAGTAATCTAGATTAAGTAGGAGGTTTATGAAATTTTGGAAATTCGATGAATTATATCTGTTGGTTCCTAGTTTTTGTCGATTTTGTGACTAATTATTTTTGTTTCATCTCCTTTTCTTTTTCCCTTAAACATTTATGCTGCCAAACTACTTTTGAAGTTCCCTTGCTCAATATGATAATTTTGGTAGAGCACAAAAAAATTATGCTTTTCTTCACAAAAGGCAGGTATAAGTATGTCAGTAAGCTTGCTATCAAGTTACTAGAGGAAGGGTTTCATTTACAACAACATTTATTGGCTCTGCGGCGATACTATTTTATGGAACTGGCGGACTGGGCAGATTTTTTTATCATGTCCTTGAGCAATCATGTACTCATCTTCTTTTGATCCCTTGACTATGACATTGTTGATATTATCATTTTCAGTTATTTACTAGTTTCTCTTCTGAATCTGTTACATTCTTTCTGTTTTGATATTTGAAAAACAGAAATGGTGCATTGCAGAGGCACATCAGAGAGTTTCAGATATCCAAGGATTCCTTGAGTTGTCAATTCAGAGGTCTTCATGTGAACGAGACCCTTATAAGGATCGTTTGTTTGTTTACATAAAAGGCAATAGTATAATGCCACTTTCGACATCAGCAATTGGTAAATTCTTGTTCTCAGTAATCCCTATAAAGTATTGAGGATCATTCCTAGATTTGAAAATGTCTTGTTAAGGAAGTTCTAAGACCATAAAAAATTATACAGGCCTTTTGTTGTAGCTGAAAAGTTTTAGCCCTTCAGTTATATCCAGAGAACAATAAATAGTTTCTGTGCCATATATAGATTGGAAAGAAACTGGAGGGGGTTAGGTACACAAGTACAATATTAGGTGGTTAAGGTAAGAATTAGAGGAAGGGAATGGAGAAGGAAAGAAAAACAGAGAGAAAAGAAATTAGGATAAGTTGAGAACAAAAGCTCGTTATAATGACATAAGAACAAACTTAAGATTACCAAATAAACTAAGTTGAGTGATTCAGTTGCTGAAAAATACTAATGTCAGGGTAAAACCTTAGAGAGAAAAAGGATATAATTTGTTTACTATTGTGAAGTCCAGGATACCTTATTAGTTAACTACCAGACATTCATTATATCAACACATAACAAACTAGCATTCAAAGTAGGTTAGCTACGGCCACAATTTTGCTCTCTCAATCTCTCTCTATCTACAAACATATCTATATAAAAATTCATTATATATGTATTCTTAATATCAAATTTTGTTTTTATAGATATCTTATGTGTGCTGACCTTGTCAAAATTTCAGGGGTTCGTTCGTTTAACTTCTTGGGTCTGGGTTATCGAGTGGATTGGCCAGTTAGTATTGTCTTGACTCATGATGCATTGAGAATATATTCTGAGATATTCAGTTTCCTAATACAAGTGAAGCTTGTTGTCTTCTCTTTGACTGATGTGTGGTCTTTACTGAAGGTATTAATAACTTCTTTGAGTTTGTTATTGTGTAGCTTTCTCTTTTGAAATTCAAGTTTAACGGAAATGTTATTTGTTAGCTCCCTGAAACAGCACTAATTCTTGATATTTGGTTCCATTTAATTGTATTTTAGATAGTAGAACTTGTAAATTCTATTTTTATTCTTATGACTATATTACAGGATTTGACTCGTCTTCAATGCTGTCCCGGGGAACATGCGTCAAAAGTTGGTCGTTTTAAAATGTTTACAAAGATATGGTATGCAGATTAGTCCTTTTTTTATGTTTCTTTATTATTGTCATCCTTAGACTTTCATTAACAAATACGTGAGTTTGCCCTTGTTGATATCAATCTGTGATAATAAACACTTGGAATTTTTTGGATAGTGGTTTAATTTTCACTATTAATCTTCTCCCAAACGGTACCACTAATTGACTTAAGGCCCACTTAAGTGGCACATGGAACAATCAACACTTGAAACTATAATCTTTGGGAGGAGTTCTGTCTTTATAATTAGTGATAAGATGCAGAGTGTCTTTCATGAAAGTTTGTTTTCTTTAGTTTGAACTCAGATTTGTGTGAGTAGAATTTCATTTATTAGAAAGTAAGTCTATCCTGAATTTCTCAATTGCTGATCAGAATTATTGTTTCTTATTTTTGTGTTCCAGGCATCAGGTCAATCATTTTGTATCTACATTATGTCAGTATGTGCAGTCACAATTGTCTCAATTATCATGGTGTGGATTCCTTCAGTCCCTGAATTATAAGGTTTAACTTTTTAATCAGTTCCCTAGTTATATTTTATTGGAGATATTTTTATTGCCAGTGTACTGAACAGCAAATGTTCTGCTTATCTGCTGAAGGTGACACTGCATTCTATTGTTATATATGTTGAATGTCATGAAAATAATTAAATTAATTTTTTTGCTAATATTGATGATATATTTCCAACAAATTGATTCCACTCGGAAAATTGCGGGAGTTTTCTTTTTTACTTGGAATTAATTTGGTTTAAGGAAAAAAACATCAAAATGGTATGTGAGAAAATGAGTAGGTGGTGCAGGACGAAGACATTCCTTTGCTGTTGCTATTCCACTCTTCTGAAAGGGGGAGATAATTTTTAATCTTTAATTTTCAGCTTTGGGTTCATTCAGGTCAAAGATATGATGGATTTGAAGTCGGTGCATATGGCATACCTTGTCGATTCATTAAACATGTAGGTTCAGGTGTTGGTCTTGTCATTGACCTGTTGAGAATCTTCTGCATTTTGATGTGTTTGTCTACTTACACGACAGCTTTAAGTTAATAGTGAGTGTAAACTCCGCAGATGTTTTCTCTCTGATGAAATGCGGGCCATATCCAGCATTATTGAGAACATTTTGCAATGTGCTTTGGACTTTCGGTCTTGCCTTAACAGCAACTGGAGGGATGTTAAATCGGATCCCTTGGATTCACTGGGTGAAATATCTAGAATAAATACTTCTCAGGTAATTCTTGTACTTCATCACATTTGTCATCTGCATTTTGATGCTGTTTTTCCAGTTTACTGGGTATTGACACGAACAAGGAAGGTTTTGGTCGATATTCGTATAGTCTTAAGAAATCACGCTTAGAAGCTGTGAATTTACTGGTCATGTATCATATCATTATTATACTGGTCACTAGCATCTTGTTGGTTTACTTTGTGTAACCATTAGGATTTGCAGCAAAATGTCTACATTGGTGTTATTTGGTATTTTCAGCTTGCCTAAAAGTTAAAGCTGAAACTGTGGTTCTTACGAAAACTACTTTTATATTAATAAATTCCACCTTAAATATCTATATCAAAAGAGATGAAATTAGTGCTACGTAATAGGTCAATTTCTTCATGTTCAAAGTTTAACGTAAATTCCTGCATTAACCTATGGAAGAACAGTAAGGAATTTGGTAACAAATTCTTATGGGCTGCCTAAATTTGTGTGTTTTTCCCTCGTCACTTTTAAGATGGCTTTGATAATTCAGTAATCCAAGATCGTATTTATATACTACTTTTTTAACAAGTAATGCATCTTGTTTACATGTAATCTTCAACTGCACAATTTACTTCTCATTGTTGTGATGCAATCCTGGAATCTGCCTTTAACTACATACAGGCAGTGGGAAACAAATCTCAATCATCCACAATTGCTCAGTTGCTCAGGAATTGATACATGCAACGCATGTCTGCGGACACTTTCTAACTCGAGCTAAAGTTATAACGGAAAATGTGTTACTAATTGTTAATACTTATCTATTTTTGCAGGTCCAGACCATAAAACAAAAGTTTGACAGAAATTTGAAAGAATTGTATGTGCATTATCTCAAGTCACCCAAGCATGGGGAGTTGGGCCTTTCTCGTTTTTGGGGACTTCTTAATTACAATGATTATTACACAGCCATAGTTAACAGAATGGATCTTTATGGTTTTCAAGTTTAGAATTCTCTCATTGTAACGAGTGCTGTGGGTTGGTATGGTACTAACTTGTGAAGAAGCAGTCTTCCAGCTGAACCACCTGCCAATCCTAGTTTGTAAAAGTAACGGCACTGGTACATAACTAGCTACCCTGCACACCATATGAACATGTCTGCTCTTCGGCCCTTGTACATCCATGTTTCCTTGCTTCTCAGGTGCGTGTGCCAGGTCTACAGGTGCTTCCTTTTCTTTCTTTTGATTCATTTTGAGGCATGGATTACACTTTTACCACTTTGAAGCTGTTGCTTTAGGAATAGTTATTAGTTTGATGGTTTTCTTATGCAGGAGCCGGAAAATCATTTGAGCTGTAACCAGTGTTTCAAATTGATGCAAACAATTGTGATTTTTTTTGTTTTGGTTTTACAGCAGTTCTTGTGAAGAGGTAAGCATGAGGTTGCATTGCAAGCGAATGCATATATATATATAATTTCCAATTTTGTACAAAATACTTGTTATTTCGTATATTTTTGGACTGATTGGTTCAATATACTCTTAACCATTTACATAATAACTCAATTAAATTTATAAGGAAAATTTCAATTTAAAGTTTATTAGATAGAATAGGATGGAAGATTGACTTATGCTTTAGCAATGATTTAGGGCTTGTCCCTCTTAATAAAGTTAAATACACATTTAATGATTATTACTAATATTATAGATGATAAAATTTTTACAACAGTAGAAATTTCGTTGAGACCCGAGGTTTGGAGAAATTTAGTAATAAGTAGCTTTAGAAAGACACAAAATAACATTTTTATTTAACAAAAATAGTTAATAATTATCACTTAATTAGTTTTAAATAATAATAAAGATAGACACTATACTTATTTATAATTTCACCTTCAATATATAATTTCTTTTGTTTTATGTGATCTAATTAAAAACTATACAAAAAAAGTCTAATATCAAAAAAAGTCTAAAATCAATTCTGAAGCATACACTTTGATTACTACAGCTATGAACAAATCAGTTATTTTCACTGAATCTCGTCCATATATTTAAGTTCACACAAATGTATGTACAAAATTGATTA
>JAOTAW010000202.1:4664759-4675210 GCA_025629945.1 Erythroxylum savannarum | reverse complement strand
GATGTTTGTGTTTTAGATTATACGTTGATCTAGTACATGCTGTCTTTTCTTGTCCTTTATTTTGGTTCATTACAGTTATGGTGTGAGTTAGGTAAGGCTGCGTACTACTAGATCTCTCCGGACCTTGCGCCTCAGTGAGATTTATACTGGGTGTTATTATTGTTATTGTTGTTACAGTTATTGTGTGATTGATGATAGGGAGAGTTAATCAGCTTTTTCATTTTGCTTTATGCAAAATTTAAATTGTCCAAACCCTTCTGAACTTTTTTCCTGCAGCGCTCTGGGGCCAAGTTCCCTTCATCGAGCCGTGTACCCAGTACTCACATCATATTCTTCACCAGACAAGCAAGCATATCCACGTCACTCTTTGAGTCGCGCTGCATTGATCACTAGTGGTAGTCCAATATTCTTCCTAGATGCATTTACCACTCTAATTGTGTTCTACTCCTCCACAGCCGACCCTTCACTCCCTTTCCCTCCTCCTCAAGACTGTAAGATTTTTTCTTATTTTTAACTATACTTTGGTGATGAAAAATTAGAACCTCAGGAAAAAATGTGCTCCATATTACTGGTTTTGAATCAAGATGTCTATTTGTCAGGTTTATTGAGGAATACAATTAACAAATTAAAGCAAGATAGGAGCATCACCCCTAAACTTATTTTTATCCGAGGGGGACAGGATGATGCCTCCATTTTCGAGAGCTATCTGATCGAGGAACAGGATGTTGATGGTAGTGGCTTGACTAGTGTCATGGGTTTTGTTTCGTTCCTTGAAGATGTCACTCAGGGTGTGCTGGAATACATGAAATAGAAGACTGGTTACAAGTTAGCAAGTACGGGTTGAAGAACTTACCATAAATTCATAGTGTTTCTGTTGATCAGAAGTTGGACGTTACCTCAGGCATTACTGCTTTTAGCCATCACAATTGAAGGTTCTGCACCATTTGCAGATTCAAGTGAAGGATCAGTTTACCAACTTTAATCATTCTCCTCGTAACGAGTTCCATACAGCTTACGCATGGGAAGATTTTCTCTTTTTAAAACAATGCTGTACAAGGTTGAATTATGCCCGTGGTTTTGGGTAGATGAGATATGCCGGTTATTTTGTTTAGAACTTTGATACAGGCAGTCAAAAGAGTTGTTTTCATAGAAGTTCTTGTTTTTTCTTTTCTTTTTCATACACGAATCAAAACTAACAGTTTGCTGAGAAACATTTAATTTATTGTTAAGTCGCCATATGTTTTTAGGACTTAAGTAACTTTCAGAGAAATATAGTTCCATAAAGTCTCTCTTGAATGTGCTCATTCTATGTTTACTGTGTGCGCTAATTGTTTCTTATGCCAGATCAAGGTAACTACTTATTTTTCTGATCAGACAAGGCTGAGCTTGGTTTGATGCATTCTTTCAACCTTTCTGTAGAAAAAAAATGAACATATGAAGGGGCTGACTTTGCACATTTCACCGTACACAAGAGGGGTTAGTTATCGAAAGTTCAAAAGTTCTACGAACCCTTGAGAGCATTAAAATGCAAGGCATTTGTTGTTATTAAAGTTTGAGGAATCTATGTCAAGTAGATTGAATGTAAATGTATAACCTCGAGTGTGATGTCAAGATTCGACAATCTGAAAATATCCAAAAGAAATCAAATGAGAATTGCTTATGGCTTGTCTTGTCGTTTTTTAGATTTGTCTGCTGTTAATGAGAGGAGGGGAACGAGACTTCAGGGACAATCCCTTCCTGAACGCTCTCTCCTATGTGGTAAAATCGCATATCAAGGAATGTACAGTAACATTTTGCAATGTGAATTCTAGACTTGGTTGCCACTGCCAGGCACAGAAGTATGCAACAAGAATGTGTAATGATTATCCTAAATCATTGCCGACCTGGAATCCACGACAGACAACTGCACAACTTGATCTCTTAAGAGATAAAGAAAACCACATCTGCATCATATCATTGTACTCACGCACATTGCTCGGTCCAAAGTCTGTTTTCTTCCCACGAAATTTGAAGTTTAAGGTGTCTACAGGCATTCCATGACACTTAGCAGACAATGAATGTTAAACGAAGCGCCAAGTTGATAGCTTTGTGGAGCTCCCCCCCTGCTTACACAATGGTGGAGGCCCCCTAAAGATCTAAACATGCGAGAAGATTTGTTTTTATGCATATTTGTTTACATTTTCTTTGTTACAAAGAACATCACAAACATTATAACATCTGTTGAGTTTTTGTCAGCCCTCTCTTCTGAACGAAGATACAAGAGGGGATGTGCCTGGCCCACATTAGTTGTGGTGGAAACAAGTACAATCACTCACTTTTAATAGCTTGGTGAATGTGGCGAACAAAAACAAAGGAAGCACAGAAACTGATTGTACCAAGCATCAGGAAAAAGGCGTAGCACATGCAAGCATTATAGGCGATGAAGATTGACAGCTGCAGGAGTCCACTCATACTCGAACGAGTAAAGAAAATAATGCCATAGACAAACATAAATATGGATGGTGCCGCTCCCCGCAAAACAGAGCTGCATCAAATGGAAACAAAGTGGTTATCAAGACTTTGCCCAACCACAGTAACATGCATAATAATGGGGGAAAAAAGCTCATAATAGTATTAACTGAATCTGCTATGGATATATCTACTAACGAATCAAAGAAGGAGAATGTACATATAGCCTCAGAGATAAAACAAGAAAGTGCATTAGAAAATTGTGGTCTGCTGTAAAGCTTCCCATAATCATTAACTCGGTCATGCAAATGCTTTGATAATACTGTCAGAGCCTGATAATGGTATGGCCATAAGAATCACACTTTATCTTAGACAAAGGCCAAGAAAGACGCATCCAAGATTCTCACAACAATGCAGATGTAAATTTCAGAATATATGCAGTTCATAAAATTCGCAAATAGGCATACCTCCACCACCACTTCTGGTTCTCCATGGAAAGCTGAATACATGTCATTCCAACTCCCAATATCGCTGTAATTAAGACTAGGATGATGAAAGTTCCAAATAGAATGATGGGAAGAGTGTACAGTCTCTGGCCCCACAAACTTGAATATAATTGGTGTAGCTCAAGGACAGTGGCACTAAAAGGTAAAAGACCCCCAAGAAACATTTGATAAGGTGTCTTCGAATACCATCTTAATAGTGAAATTTCTCTGAGATACCTTTTTGCAGTAGATGGTGCCTGGAATTCATGATGGAAACGATAGCCAATCACCCCACCCAAGGCAAGCAATGGAATATACAAAAGGGTGTACATGAGAAGAATCAAAAGAATTGTGCCGAAAGGAAGAGCAGCAGTCAGACCATAAGATGCAGATACTATGTTCAAAATGGATAGTACCACAAATACTGGGCCCAGGAACAAAATACCAGTCAAAAGAACACTCCTTTCCTGCAAAGTAATATTGAATGTGTCAGGATATATGAGTTAAATACTAAATAAGCAAACAGCAGATTATATTGCTTAAAGTTGAGAATGTTAGTCATAGGTATCCACACCCATTTCTGATAAATAAAGTTTATCAATATATTTTCTTAATTAGCTTTGGGATCATATAGCGGTAGCATGCATATTCCAGGTATTAAAATGCTTACCAGGCTGAAGTCCAGCTTTTTAACAGGAAAAGCAACATACATATGAAGAAAATTGTCAAGAAAATTGAAGTTTTGCTTACCCATCCAGTTTTGACGAAATAACTATGAAAGGAAGCAGCAGTATACCCCCCAACTGCAGATGTAAGGCCATAAAGAAGGACAAGGGAAGTGCATAATGCTCCTCGGTTGAAGGGGTAAAGCACGCCAACAAGAGTCAAGACAAATAGAAGACAGACACTTGGAATTTAGAATATAAACTAATGTTAGAAATATGAGATTTGAATCCAGAAACCACATTATTGGTGACATAAATAGATGAAGGCGCTTAGCTTTATAAATTCAGAATGGAAACCTTTAAACTAAGTTAACATTATCTTCTTACACCAGATAGTTCATGACCCAAAACCAATATGAAAATTAGACAGAAATTGATAACAACAATAATGTCCCTGTTGAAATCCTGCTGAGATGTGGTAGACAGAAATTGATACTAGAGAACATATTCATTTTATTCAATCAATTTGGCATCAAAGCTTAAAAATTATAGAATAAACATGACTAAATAGTACAAAAAGGCTTGTTCCAGAATCAAAATGGTGGATTTTAAAGGAATTCACACCGATGCTTGTCAACAAGAATAAATAAATTTGCCATTAGAAGTTACAAGAAAACTAGGGAAGAATTACACATCATGATGTGTAAGATGAGTTCCCATAAAGTGTAAACTTTTTGATGATTAAAATCTAGGGTAGTTGATAAATTGTAGCCGTGGGAAATGCCAAACAGGTAATATAGAGAAAAATGACGTGCCCATGGAGCTTACCATGTTAGCAACTGAGCACCAGTACCCATGACAGCAGAAAACAATGACATTTTTTGAGGACATAAAAAAACATCACCATGAATATATTTCCAACCAACATCCTTATCTTCTTCATCTCCACTAGAATACCTGCACTAAGCACACAAATAACAAGGTCAACATTACTTACACAAAGGTAAATTCAAGTGAAAACAAAACTATTGAGAAGTGAATTACCTTCCCAGATCATTCTTAAGATGCCGCATGAAAATCGCAATAAAAAATACCATCAAAAGTACGGTAATGACAATTGAATTAAAAAATGAGAACCAATGAATTCTTTGGTGCAGAGGATGGAATGCAGTCTTCAAATATCTGTCCATCCTGCTCTGAGCAGTGGAAGTTGCATTCCATAGCACTGAATATGTGAACTTTACATCCATATCATCATCTTCTGATATATCAACGATATGATTTGGATCACCAAGAGCGTTTATCTCTATTATACTGTTGCCATTATAAAGAACATCAAAATGCACGTGGGTGAACAGATAATACTTGAAGTTTTTCTCACTTCCCATCCAACTTAGGTCCTCAATCTTTCCAATAAAACCCCAGAACGGAAGATCATCGTAATGCATTTGGAAGTAGTAATCATTTAGAACGGCAACCCTGAACTTTGCAACGTCATCACCTTTAAGCTTCTTCACACAGAGGACCTCCCAGGCTTTATCCTTTCGAAATTTCAAGTCATACAAAGTACCCATCAAACGATCACCATTTAACACTTCACCAAGCGTCTCCTTTTTCGAGATAATATGATCTGAAAGGCGAAAGCCACATAAAAAACTTAACCACTTCAAAACTCCCAAAAATTAAAAGACTTCTACTCAAAAGGGCATTAATTATATCAGGAGATAAACAAAGTTAAACGCAGTTCATTGTATTGTACCTAAAGTCTAACCTGGGCAGCAGAAGGGTAGGTCGCAATATGGGTAAGTCTCACTGCAACGCAAAGGGTGAACAAGCCTTATAGCAAATACTGAATATGTTTCCAAAGCACTCTTATATTGAGAAAAGGTAATAGATTCATTAAGATGCAGAACCTGGGATTGTGCAAAGGACCGACTTTGTTGACGAAGAGAGGGACATCATCGCCTACACTGTAGCCGTGGCCGGAAGGTAAAGCTTTACTCGATCTGACAGAGAATAGAATAACTGCAAAGAGTACTGGGAAATGCCGACTCATTTGAAGAGGTTGAATCAGAGAGGCATACAAAAGAGAATTCTCAGAAGCCTAAGTAGAAAGTCTTCGTCCTCTGGTACTGTCTTTTGGAGTTTGACCTCACATCATAGAAAATATTGAATTGTTATTTTAAAAATATGAAAAATTACGTTAATATGACACAAAGAGTTGTATAATTGATATTATGTTATGTTAAATTAGATTTTTTATTAAAATAATCAGAAAGAGTCTATTTAAGATTATAAATATAATATTATTTATAATATATATTTTAAAATAAATGCAAAGGACAATTAATTAAGGGTAATATAAGCTACCACAAGAACTTATAAACATGAATTAAAACAATAACAACAATACTAATTAGAAATTATGCTAAAACATAGAGTTTGAGAAGGTTTAGTATTACGCGCAACTTTAGGCTATGTTTGGTTGAGAGTTTATTAATGGAATGTAATAGTATTTCGTCGTTTGAGAGGGGAGTTTATGATGAAATGAAACGAGTAAGAATGAAAGAGAAGAATTTCATATTACATCTTATTTCATCATAAACAGTAAAAATGATAAACCTCCAATTTAGGAAGTCTAGGATGAAATGTAAAATGATAAACAACTTTTTATTATATTACATTATAAACTTTTTTTTCAAACAACATTTCACTGTGAACTTTTCCATCCCTCCAAACAACAATTTTCTAATATTATATCTATTTATATTCCATTCCATTTTAAATCATTTCATTCCATTTCAAAACCTTACGTCCAATCAAACATAACCTTACTATTAATTAGTAGAGAGGTTGTTTTCAATTGACCCACATAAATGAATAAATGGAATAAAACATAGATGGGAGGTTATTCAAAATATAATATATTATAATTTATCAAGAGATTTATTTCAATTATATCCTATTCTAAATCAATTTTTATAATTGTTGTGTCCTATTCTTAAAATTTTAATAGAGTTTAATTAAATAACATNNNACATTATTATGTTATGTATGTCCAAAATCACTTTTGATAAATGAATTTATTGTCTTTTTTGTATTAGAATTTTGGTACCCTATGGTTTATATTTAAAATTGAATTAGAATAATATAAAAATCACTATATACGTAAGTTAAAATGTTTAAATATTTTCATATCACATCATTAAAATTAAAATGCAAGCCCTTATGAGTTTTCCATAATAAGTTAAAAAGATTAATTTGTTTAGTGTTTTCAATCGGTTAACTAAAGATCCTTAGAACAATACACAGTCTGTAATACTATACTATGCCTTAGAAGACCACAGCCTCTTCAAGCCCGGCCTTAAGGAAAAGGCTAAGCTCACAGCTTTAAAGGCCTATAAACAACACCATTAGGTTATTTATAAGAAAACACCGGTGAAAAGTACATTTTTAATTTCAACATTTACAATAAATATAACTTAAAGTTTTGAAATTTTCAAATCAAACCTATATGGACCAAAAATTTGATGACGTAAAAACTTCATGTCAATACTAACATAATATTATTTTTATATATTTTAAATAAAAAGTGAGTCAATTAATCAAAAAGTGAATTTTACAATTACATCACGTGGCCGCAAGAACTACAGTTTATGCTTTGCAGCGTATTAAGTATAAGTAGAACTTTATAACATATCAGGTATATTTGTCTTGCTATTTTCTTAATAACTTTGTCTTTTAAACTTGCATTCTGTAACTTTTTTTTTCCTAAAGTTATTATTATTCTATTTTAATTATTAATTATTACTTTATTGTAAGATTTTTTAATGTATTTAGTTATTTTATTATATCTTTTATGTTTATATGACTTTTTGTAATATCTTCATGTCACATTTGCATGTGGATCTATCATAAACAACCTCTCTATTAAATAAGGGTAAGATTGCTTATTATCAAACTTCTCCAAATCACGTGTTTGTGTGAAATTCAACTGGGTGTAAATAATGATAATAACGATGAGGTCTCACTTGACATGTGACAGTGTGATCCACTTTTTATTTAAAAATTAAAACATAATACTAGGTATGAAGCTTAACTGAAGGAGAATTAACTTTGTTAAAGTTTCATCAATTTAGGGAATATTTTGAAAACATAAGGATTCAGATTGAATGCTTCGAAACATTATTATCTATTATTCCCTCCTATTCAAAATAAGTGTCGTTTTAGAGGAATACAGACTTATTAAGAAAGTTAATGAAATGTCTAATATACCCTTATTAATTACATATTAAAGTACCTTGAAAATATAATCTGTGTAATTAAGATGTGAGAGAAATTAAAAGGTAATTTTGGAAGTAAAATCATAAATATGCATAAAAAGTTACAAACGACACTTATTTTGAATAATTAAAATCCCTCTAAAATAGCACTTATTTTGAATAGGAGGGAGTATATATTTTGTTGTAAACGTTGAGGTTTAAAATATCCTTCTATTTGAAAAGATAAATCGGATGATGTGTATTCTATTTAGTATTTTCAGTCAGCCACTATCAAAAGATCTTTAATTATATGGCAATTAAGTATTTTGCTCTCTTTAATAATTACTATACCAAATCAAGAACATCAAAATCCTTCACTAATCAGTACTAATAAACGCGTAAGCATACATCAAAAGGAGAAATTAAACAAAACTGGATTCCTGTGACATAAAGCAATCAAATTTGTTGTACTAAGCTAAACTCCAATTTAATAAAACCATAGCTCGGTGAACAAAAATAGTTCTAAAATTAATAAATGCACATGCGAAATTTGACTTCAGATATTTAGGTTTATGTGGGAACGTTCCATTCCATGTAGTCGTACTTTCTAAGAGGTATCAATAACTGCTAAGCTGCTTATTTCCATATAAAGAATGGGACAGAGAAGAAGATTCAAAAGGTTGGTGGACAAAGGATGGATGGACGGTCAATAGTGTCTCTTATAATTAAGTTTATTAAATTTATCATCAACCACAAAGACAACGAGAGCTTCCAACCCGAATTCTTTGAAAGTCATTTGATAAAATTAGAAGTCAGAAGTTGCAATCCTTGTAATAAATGATACTTTGAATGTAATTTGGCTTCCTCCATTGCTCACACGTATTGTAAATGACAGCTCCACTGTGGACTGGTCAAAATTATGCAGATCGTATGGCTTGGGATTGAAAATATCTGAGCTTATCTCAATTGTTGAACTTATAACCTTTGAATTCTATTTAACACACCAAGAATTTGATCTCATAACAAGAACGTGTGACATTTTTCTTCTTACTAAATACTCCATTGATGCTTATTATTGATGGTCATACAGACGAGTCCTGTTGCTTAAAACAAGACCGCGAGTTAGAGATTCCCTTTCGCCGGTTTTGTACTGCTTTCCCACTACAAGACACGTCTATCTCATTATCTTTCTATAAACCAAATCATATACACAGTGGATTACCTGTACCATTTGGCCAGCGACTTTCCTTCTTTGTCATAAGTCACCTTACAGAATTAGCCAAAACCGCTGTCTCCTCAGTATACAACTTCGGGACAAGCTCATCATTAGCACAGGGTAAGCCTTTCATTTCATTTCTGTCTTCTCTTGATCTAATATCTTCTGTTTCTGTATACATATATAGTATGTTGGATTATCCATATGTTCTCACTTCTGATCAGTAAAACCCTTTTGAACCTGATCTTTAAAACCCATCACAGCTTTCGACATCTTTACTCGTAATTACCTATTGGATGACTTATCACAGACGAAATAATCCGTGAAGAAGAAGACGAAGAAAGAAGATCAGCTTTGCCAGAATGAGTCCAAAAGTCAATAGTCCAAAGTTGGATTTGAAGCTGAATCTATCGCAGCCAACTATGGGTAATTCGCAAAACAAATCAGATTCTTGTTGGGAGATGGCTTCACCTGAAACTGATCAAAGATCATGCGTGTCGTCGGAGGAAGAAGTGACCATCAAGTACAAGATGGGGGGCAGCTCAGAGACAACAAGTACAGCCATGAATATGATGCTCGTAGGTTGTCCTCGGTGCCACATGTATATTATGATACCAGAAGCAGATCCCAGGTGCCCCAAATGCAAGAACACTACTATGTTGCTTGATTTTCTCAATCAAGCTACCACCAAAAAGACTGCAGCTTGATGAATACTCTTGGTGTTGCTTCTTTTTTTACTTATTAATTACTATATATGCATCTTCCTGGATAACCTAATTCTCTTATACTGTCCGCTTTACATCATTACATGCATAGGTCTTTTAGACATATAATCTGATTAGCTTTCTTACCGTTTCTTTTCTCTTCTTTTACCTTTTGTTGTTGTCTCAGTCTAACACGTTATGTCGAGATATTTTCTTTCACTCTCGTCCAATTCCTCTGATAGTGAGAGAGAGGAAGGAGCTAGCTGAATTTCAACAAATAATAAACATGCTTCATGTTCATTGGTATCAGTGTTTTCCCCTCTTTCTGCAATTAAATTAAGGGAAATTTACGCTTTTGTCAACTTTCCATCAAATAAGCTCTGGGTTCTTCACCTTCGATTAATTAGAACGCACTCCAAAGAAGTTGATGAGTTAGTTGAACGAACTTCCTTATCTTCCAGGCTTGTCATAGAATATTAACAGGAGTTGACATTCCGAAAAATGAATTACATACCGGATCGAGCTGATAAAGGTCGTTCATTACTCTCCACTAATCAGAATCACGTGTGTTTGATGTCGTTTAGTGGTTAATTCATTTTCAATCATATGATTGATAAATTGCTTTAAGCCATAGAGTAGATGTGGTAGTAAGTTTCATGATCCAACTCAGT
>JAOTAW010000202.1:4569528-4579543 GCA_025629945.1 Erythroxylum savannarum | reverse complement strand
TGATTAAACAAAACCTAAGGGAAAACTCGGGTTAATTTTTAACCCACGATTAATAATTGCTAGGAGAGGTTAAAGAATAACAAATTAATAAATTATGCTTGGTTAGGGTATAGGATGAGATTGAACTAAAGAACCGGATCCCTACTGAATTCCCCACATTTATCTTTTTGCATGTTTTCTTTAATTTGTTTTTATTAGTTAGTTTTATTTTATTTTCTTATTCCAAAAATCCAAACCCCCCTTCCCCGTTAAGTGTAAACACCGGTTAATTTCAATTCTTAAACTTCACACACACTCTCTGTGGGATCGATCTGGACTCACCACTACTATAGTAGTAGTCTAGTTATTTAAATTTTGATTAGCATTACGACGCGCGGTGACCCTGTTTCAAGGTTCAAACAAACATCCCCTATAGATATTACATTGACTTCTTCATTATTTCATACCATTAGTCGTTCCTCCTCTTTATTTGGCTGTCTCTTGTGTATGAACCTTTGCACTATGGAAGCAACATAATTAGAAGTTCTGCGATCTAACCACCAAAAATTTGATGTGGCTATAGCGAGATTAGACTTATGGATCATACAAGCCAAGGAGTCACCAGATTGCTCTTGCCTTTCCTTCCAAGTCTTATACCTTTGGTAGTCCTATTTTATACGTTCCTTATTTTTACATAAGAAACACCTCATATTATTTATAACCATAGGACCTTTACTAGCACTAGATTAACCAACATCAATATATGGAGAAAATTTAAACCTTTTACCGTTGGATTTAGCGGGCTTCACCTTTGGCTTTCCTTTGGTTGCTATGAGGGTTGTAGGAGCCACATTCTTGAGTTTCTTTTCCTCAGTAACAAAACAGGTAGTCAGTGCATTTATGTCCTAAGACTTGTCTAAGGGGTTGTATGTTGTCACCAGAACACCAAACTCTAAAGGAAGAGAAGTCAGAGCATGGAAAACAATACATTTTTTAAGACTGACAACGTCCAACGCCTTCAATTTGCTTTGCAAGTGGACCATCCTGATAATGTATTCTCTTACTCTCCCTATCCCTGTATACCTCATCGAGAACAATTCCTTTATCAAGGTACTTATCTTTGTGTTGGAAGAGACCCTATACCTTTAAGAGACATTATCTAGGAAATCCCGCGCTATAGTTGTCTTCAAAAGTCCATTAAGTAGGGCTCCAAAATGGATCTCTTAATGGTTAGATAACACATTGTGTTTGACTGATCTCAGGTTGCATATGCTACTTTATCAGCTTCCGAGCTAATGGTTGTAGGTAGAGATGGCCTATTTGTAATTTTGGCCATATTGATATCCACCATCTCTATTGCAAACTCCACATCCTTTTTCCACTTTTTGAAATTGAAATCAGTTATTGTTTAAATGGTGACACTGTTGTTGTTCACAAAGAAGGTGACTGCAAAATTGACAATGTAAAGATCAGTACAAATGTAAGATGACAATGATACTCAAAGACATAAAATAGTATCTATATCGAGAATCCGATTACAAATATCATGAAATAACTATGGGTTGAATACATAATACATGCAAATCAAAACTCTACATAAAAGCGATCAGAGTACACACTACCAACTCTTTTGACATTATCACCTCTGGGTGAATAGATCATTTAAGCAATCGCTTCCTCCATCTAATGTCTTTATGCCCATCTTTAATTCTTACGTAAGGCCAACACCTGTGGGCAGAATAGCCAAACATAAGACTGGAGACATTCCCAAATGTGAAAACATAATAGTTCAAATACTAACTCGAAAGGTCGTTGTAGTGACAACATTCTCACCAGTATCTAATCGAATTCACAAACACAAGGGATACAACTGTATGTTATCCTCACATTCTTTATAGGCATGCTATATATGACAATGTACTATCAATAAATGCAAAATCAGTATGCACATTCCCATTATCACATATCAATACTGAAAACATCACCAATTAATTTTATTTGAGACTTTATTGCAAGAAAAATTTCAATCAGAGTGACTAACATGTGATACGAAACAACAAACATACTATATGAGACACCAAAACCTCATGTATCTCTCATATTTCAAGTTCGAAGCATGAAAATTTACTCAAAATAGCTTTGGGAACCATAATTTTATTTTCTTGGAGTTAAACTTTATTTATTACCAATATAATAAATAAAAAATCAATAATTTACTTTACAAATTCATCAGACCCAAAAAAAAATGAACCAAAAAGATTGGGGGCAAATTTATGTGAATTTTGAAATTTTTGTTTTTTTTTTCTGACGTCGTGTGTTGTAAGAGTGGGATGGATGACTCGATCACAGCTGACTCGCAACTAGATGCATCACAGATGCCGCCTGGACTTGATGGCGTGTGTGACGCATGCGCCTTACATCTAGACGTGCCTCACTTGTTTGTTGTGTGTAATGCACAAGCTATAAACGCATCCTCACCCGCACGCGCCAGTCGGCAGGTAGGCGGCTAGCGCATGTAATGCACGCACCTGTCCCACCTTCTCTGGGAGGTTACTGTTCACGTGTTAGGCGCGTGTACCATATGCACTTGAAATTTTCTCCCCATTGTCAAAAAATGGTGATTTTTGGCGAGTTTCGGGTCATTTTTTCAATGCTCAACACATTTACCACATATGCAAGCTTCCATACACAAGAAGGAAAAAAATTGGAAACGGATTGTTGTTCTATAAAGTCTTTATGGAGAAAAAATTGAAAAATCTTCGTTTTTGATCACTTGATCACGTAACCACTTTGATACCACATTTAGTGTGTAACACGAGCCTTTGTTACTCATCTAAGATAAAACATGAAAGGAAAAAAAAAGAAATATGAAAAATACTTGATTTCGATTCAAGGCTTTAAACGAGCTTTCAGAAGCTGAAACAAACTCTTATATAACAAGACCTTCATGGGAATTGATCACTGAGACATTGTTAATGTCTTTATACAAGTTTCTTAACACGTGAACCTCTGAATGACTTAGAGTATCCATACATTCACAATTTGCTTAAGCAGTTGCAGAATACCTTAACCTTTTATATATAACATCCATGTCGATCTTCCCTATTACAAGCCTAATACAAATCCGATCAACACTGATTGAAGTCCATTTTTTTCACTAAACTTCAGCTCATTAAATTCATATCCTTTATTAAGCTATTTTATTATTTTTATCTAGATCAAATTTGATTCACTTAACTATAAATTTATTAAAGCGGTTAAAATTGTAATTAATTGTTGTCCATCCTTAACCAAAATTTCCAACCTATGGAGCCTAAACATATATAGACTAAAGGAAGTCGAGAGTGTTAATCATAACACCAACTTTAACTGTAGCTTTAGGATTAACCATGAACTTATATAAATGAAAAACAAGTTTAAAATACTTGTTTTGTTACTTATTGTGGTAATCACGAGGCCATCGACGCTGTACTTTTCGAGGAAAAATAGAGTAAACAAAAGTTGATTTGCTATATGAGTAAAATCATACAGGAGTAAAGATACAGTACAATAATTTAGGAAATGTGACTTATACAGTTTTTTAGCTTATAAATTTAGGCCTTACAAGCCCATGTTATCAATATTGTAATAGATATTCATCATTTCGAGTTAATAAATGGGGATATTTTATTTTATATCATTAATACCTCTGCTGTAATGCGACATAAGCTTAATCTTTCAGAGAGATTAGTCAAGTGGTCTGTGAAAAATAAATGAGTTTGACATGTGGCATCTCCCCAGGATTGTGCTAAAATCACAACTAATTCTTGATCTTCAAGTTGATTATATAACTTGTGTGGACAAGAGAGCTGTCGAGGAACAAGAGGAATAACCACAAAGGTCAATTGCCTATGTAGACGAATCATCATTAGAGGAAGGCATCGGTGCATGTTTATTCATTAAGGGATCTTTTGATATGGAAACCAAATATTTATTATCTTTGAAGTTTTATCAAGTATCCGATAAAAATATTCAATGGAGTTGTTACTCTACTCTACTAAAGAAAGGTATAGGAAAATATAAGGTAACAGTATGAAAAAGTTCTATTAAGAAAAAAGGAATTAGTACAAGGTCCAATTATAAATATGGATGATGTTAGGCACCTTATTTTGGCCGCTAAGGTAATTAATCATATATGAAACATGTTTGTAAATTTGGGAGATTTTAGAAGGAAAATGAATTTAAATGTGAAATAAATAAAAGCATGTTGGATAAAGAGAACAAAACATGTGGTTGAATATCTATAAGATTGTGGTTTTACTTGAGAATTAAAAATAAAAAACATTAAATCAGCTTAAACTATGTCATATGACTTAAAGTAAAATAATAATCTATGATTGAAGAATCAAATGGAAATGAAATTTTGTCTTTTGATTTAAAGAAAGAGAGATTGGGTGGATTTGATTGAGTTTAATGAGAAATTTATAAGAATTTTTTTTAAAAAATAAATCTTGAATGAAAAGGGATTGTAGATGAAAAATGTATTTTATACTTTAAATAGGAAATGAACCTTTATTAAAGCAATTTCAAATAATTTAGAAAAGTAAATTTAAGTTTTGTCAGCTTAAATGGATTTGAGAAAAGCACCTAAACTATAATGAGTTAAAAAGGAGAGGATCGAAAATGAAATAACCTGAAATTAAAATCGTCACCTTATCAAAAGAAATGGGTTACACCTTTAGGAAAGGAATTAAATGCCCAACATATTTTCTTAGCTTTAAGATTAAATATTTGGACCAAACTAGTCTAATAGGCCTAAAAGTCTAAATTCAAATAAACTTTGATTCTCAACACTTACAACTTTTATTGGGATAAAAAAATCACAAAATAATATAAATAAAAGGAAAATACAATTTAAAGTAATTTTAATTTGAACTTTTGGGTGTAAACTTTCACATTCTAATTTAAAAAATGTTCACATGAACTGTAGCCCTCTTGATGTAATCCGTTATTTAATTGAATTTTAAAAAGTGACTTCCTCAATTGTAGTCTCTTGATGTTATTAACTAAAACTAGAAATAATTTAAATTAATTAAGATTATATAAAATATAATATATAAAAATATTATAAGATACATATTAATTTCACATAATAAGTTGGGTTTAGGCCTAAAATAGACCTTTTCTTCTTGAATTTGGGTATGCAATGACTTATACATAGAATTGGAGATAAGGATTGAATTGGACTTATTCCACCCCCAAAACAAGATTATGGATGTAGGGTCATATGTTAGAAAATGACAAAAACAATCTCCAATAAGAATAAGCTGGCTTCCTTTTTTTTTTTTATTCCTTTCAGACAAAATGAACAATTCTCACTTAGCCAGGGAGACAAAAACAAAGCTCACATAAGACGACTTAAAAGCTTAACATACTGCTATAACTCTATTGGGAAGGCTGAATCATTCGGTTCTTAGGCTCATATTGGAGTCATAATAATGGTGAAAATTATGACTTCTAAAGCAAACAAGGTGAAGTAGATATCGCAATCATAATTGGTGCATTTTAGCCTATATTTTGAGTCTAAAACTCCAGCTCTGGACAACCTGGAACCGCCTTACCACTCTCATCCTTATAGCGAATGAACCGCAATAGTCCAAATAGTTAACAAAAATAATGAAGTGGAGATATATGAAATCAAGGAAACCTAATTAGGAGAAACGCAAAGTCATATTACCTACCGATGGGTGAGCAGTGCTAGACTCGTAAGGAATCAAAACAATGCATAAGGTAACAATAAGTTACAAATAACATATAAAAAAGATACGAATATAGAAATGATCTACACTGAACACAGAGAGGGAACAAACAAATGTGATATCGAGGCAGACATAAACAAAGGTTGGCAATTTTCTACCCTTTATCTATCTGTTTGCCTTCACCGGTGTGGCTTTGCCAATGTATGCCCTTTTCTTTTTTTAGTTTAGTTAGTCCTCTAATAAGGCTTGGCAGTGATGGGAAGCAGGAATAGTAATAGTGGCAAAAAGAATAAAAGGATAAGGCTAAACATACTAGAGGCAATGGATTCAATAGAGTGGATGATGGAGGCTTTCTCTTCGTTTCGTGATTTTTCTTTCACAAAATATTGGTGTTATGGGTGCTAAATGAGGACTTGTAGAGGTCATTAGAGCAAGAGTATGATAACATTATTGATAGTTTGGGGCAAGAAGAAGGCAAAGTTTCCAAGAAAGACTGGTGAGGGAGATAATGATGTTAGGAGAAAATGGTAGTTAAAAGGGGCAGCTAAGATGACGCTCAAGGAAGAAATGGAACGAGAAGGGAATTGGAGAGTTGAAAAATAAGGAGGGCGGTGGTTTCTGTTGGGTCTGACTATTTCAAAGTTGTTAGTATACTCCTATTTATTAGGATTCAAGTAGATAGAGTTTGTTTGAATTAGTTTGTAACAAATACCACGAGTTGTACGTGGTTGTTACTGGTATTCTTATCATGTAAAGGCTATAAAAGCTTGTAGTTGTTTAATAAAGTGAACTGAACATTTCCTGAACTTTGTGCATGTGATTAAGAGCCTATCAAATTTTGGTATCAGAGCCCGATAGAGGGGAGTGAAACACTGTGAGTGTAGGTGAGTGTGTGATGATGGCTGAAACTAACAGTTTCGTACAAGCGTGCATTCCCAAGTTTGATGGGGATTATGATCATTGGAGTTTGATCATGGAAAATCTCCTTAGATCAAAGGAGTATTGGAATGTCATCCAAGGAGGTTATACAGAACCAGCCAATAAAGAAGCATTGACACCAGCTCAGAGGAAAACCCTAGAAGAAATGAGGCTGAAGGATTTGAAAGCCAAGAATTATCTCTTTAGTTCCATTGAAAAGACCATTTTGAAGACAATTGCTCAAAAGGAAACAACCAAACAATTGTGGGACTCAATGAAGGTTAAGTATCAAAGGAATGCTCAGGTACAGCCTGTTCAGCTTCAAAGTTCGGAGAGATGCTACTGGAGATGACACAGGGAGAGACGATCAATGATTATTTCTGGAGAGTGATGGTTGTGTCCAATGACTTGAGAAACTGTGGTGAAGACATGGCAGATGTCAAGATTGTTAAGAAGATTCTACGTACTCTCATCGAGAAGTTCAATTACATTGTGTGCTCGATTGAGGAGTCAAAAGACATTGATAGTCTTTTAGTTGATGCCTTACAATGATCACTGCTGGTTCATGAGCAGAAATTTAGAAAGAGTGGTGGAGAGGAGCAAGCACTGAAGGTTAGTTATGAAGAAAGAGGAAGCAGAGGAAGTGGAGCTACAACTAGAGGCCAGGGGAGAGGCAGAGGAAGGCAAATTAACAAGGACACCGTGGAATGTTATAAATGCCATCAACTAGGACATTTTCAATATGAATGTCCTAGTAGGGCCAAGAAAGCCAACTATACTGAGGTTGATGAGGAAGAGGAGATGCTTCTGATGGCTTTTATGGAAACTAACAATGAGAAAAAAGGAAGAGTTGTGGTACATAGATTCTAGGTGCAGCAACCACATGTGTGGGAAGAGACAGTGCTTCCCAGATTTTGATGGTACATATAGACATTCAGTGAAACTAGGCAATAATACGAGAATGGAAGTGATGGGGAAAGGAAATATATGTTTGAAAATCGAGGGCAAAACTCAAGTAATTAAAGATGTTTATTATGTGCCGGATTTGAAAAATAATTTGCTCAGTATAGGCCAACTTCAAGAAAGAGGATTAGCTATTCTTATAAAGCACGAAGTATGCAGGCTTTATCATTCGAAAAGGGGTTTAATTATGCAGACATGGATGACAACGAATAGGATGTTTGTGTTGTTGGTTAATGTGGTACCAGAAAGTTCTACTTGTTTACAAACAATGGCAAAAGATGAATCACAGCTGTGGCATCGGAGATATGGACACCTGAGCTATAAGGGGTTGCGGACATTAAGATATAGAGATATAGTAAAGGGCATTCCACTTCTAAAAGCTATAACTAAGTCATGTACTGATTGCTTGGTAGGTAAACAACACAGAGAGGCGATTCCAAAAAAGAGTCAATGGCGTGCTTCCAAGAAATTGCAGCTCATCCATGCTGATATCTGCGGACCAATCACACCATCCTCTAACAGTGATAGAAGGTACATTTTAACATTCATTGATGATTATAGTAGAAAGATGTGGATATATTTTCTCATTAAAAAATCTGAAGCATTCACAACTTTCAAACATTACAAGAGTCTTGTTAAAAAAGAGTATGGAGTACCTATATGTTGTTTACGCACTGACAGAGGAGGAGAATTCACCTCCAATGAGTTCAATAATTTCTGTAAAGAAAATGGTATAAGCAGGCAACTCACAGCAGCTTACACTCCACAACAAAATGGGCTAGCCGAACGCAAGAATCTGACTATTATGAATATGGTTCGGAGTATGTTGACTGAAAAAGAAGTACCAAAGAGATTTTGGCCTGAAGCTGCGAGATGGACAACACATGTTCTCAATAGAAGCCCGACGTCAGTCGTGAAAGAGAAAACACCGGAGGAATTGTGGAGCGGAGTTAAACCTAAAGTGGATTATTTTAGAGTTTTTGGATGCTTAGCCCACGTTCACGTGCCAGACCAGAAAAGAAACAAGTTGGATGATAAAAGCTTCCCCTGCGTGTTACTGGGAGTCAGTGATGAGTCGAAAGAATAACGGTTGTTTGATCTAGTAACTAAGAAAATAGTGACGAGTCGAGATGTGAGCTTCGAAGAAGATAAGGGCTGGAACTGGGGAAAAACAGCAGAAGAAGTGAGACAAGATGTATTGGTTTGGGAAGGTTGTGATGAAGATAAAGCTGAAGAGTCCAGAGATGAAGAAGAAGCTGCAACTGAAATTAATAATGAAGACCATGAAGCTATTGTACCAGTAGTCAATCATGAAGCACCAAGTGATGTATTTTCAGCAGCAAATAGATCTCGGAGAGCTCCTCTATATTTGCAAGATTACGTATCAGGAGAAGGTCTTTCAGAAGAAGAAGATGAGTCAAACAATCTTGCGATGTTTGCTTCCTACGAAGATCCTTGTTCTTTTGAAGAAGCAGCAATAGAAGAAAAATGGAGAAAAGCTATGGACTGTGAGATGGAGTCCATTGAGAAGAATAGGACGTCGCAGCTTACACCACTACCAGTTGGGGCAAAGAAAATTGGTGTAAAGTGGGTTTTCAAGACCAAACTGAACGAGAATGGTGAGGTGGATAAGTACAAGGCCCGGTTGGTAGCCAAAGGTTACGCTCAACAGCATGGGATCAATTACAATGAGGTTTTTGCCCCAGTGGGACACAATTCGGATGATTCTAGCTTGTTAGCAGCACAAAAAGGTTGGAGTGTGTACCAACTTGATGTTGAAAGTGCGTTTCTTCATGGTGAACTGAATGAGAATGTATATGTGGAGCAGCCGTTGGGATATGTTCGTAAGGGTGAAGAACAGAAGGTTTACAAGCTTCGGAAGGCACTTTATGGATTAAAGCAGGCACCACGTGCTTGGTATAGTAGAATTGAGGCTTATTTTCTCAAAGAAGGCTTTACACGGTGCAATTATGAGCATACTTTGTTTATCAAGTCAGAAGAAGGAGGTAAGAGACTTTTAATTGTAAGTCTATATGTTGATGACTTGATCTTTACTGGTAATGATATTTACATGTTTGAGAAGTTTAAGAACTCCATGAAAGATGTGTTGCACCCCGTTTCCGAAGTCCAACATTCGAAATCACAAAAACATGGAGGGCTCATTACTAACAATCGAGACTTGAAACTACTACCAACTTCACTTCGGAAATTTAAAATCTTAGGGGTTATATTGAAATTTGATTCCTTCAGAACACTTGTAGATCCATGTCTCTAGATGACCACAATCCCAAAAATTATCTCATTTAAACCTCTACTGATCCAGAAAACATCAAAATACTAAAGTATGTTCAGTGAGATAACACCAGTTCATATGATTGAAGAACACTCTCACTGCCCCCGTCTCACTATTTTCACTT
>JAOTAW010000202.1:4492512-4508382 GCA_025629945.1 Erythroxylum savannarum | reverse complement strand
CTTATGGATCTTATTCTTAGTGTGAATAAAGCTTATTCTATAATACTACGGGTTGAAAAACAGAGGGAAATACATGCCATGGAGGATGTTTTTGAACATAACATGTTGATGGATAAAGGACATGGTTTTAAGAAGGAAGGAGGAAAAGAACATAATAAGTGGAACGATAAGAGAAGAGAAGTGAAGAAAGAAAGGTATTGTGATTACTGCAAAATAGAGGGTCACTTAAAGGAAACTTGCTTCAAATTATATGGATATCCAGAATGGTTTAAGGGCAACAAGGATCAAAAAGGCAAGAAACAATCAAGAATGATGGCAAACTTGGCTGACACGCCATTTGAAGGAGGTGATAAATATGAGATTATTCAGAAATCACTTGGATGGTCTGCAGAAATTACAAATGTTATACAACAAGAAGTTATGAAATATATGAAAGGAATGAGTATGGGTGAAGATAGTAGTTGAATTAATTTTGCTCATCTAACAGATTTTGCAGGTTCTATGCTTAATTTTGCTTTTAGTTGACTTGATTTTGTATAACCAAGTTCATAGATAATTGATACAGAAGCCTCAAACCATATGACATCAAACCTTAAGCTCTTTGCTCAACCAAAAATACCGAAAGAATGTACACCAATGTTTTTACCAATTGGATCAATTAAATTGGTTCATCATATAGGAGATATAACCATTAGTTCTTCTCCTAAACTCACCTCTTCTCTTCATATACCCAGCTTCAAGTTCAGTTTACTTTCAACTCATAAGCTTTCAAATATGTCTAGAATTAAAATCAGTTTTTACCCTTCTTTTTGTTTATTTGCTGACTGAGAAAGTTTTTGAGTTGGACAAGTTGTGGGAAGCCTTTACATTCTAGACAAAACCAGTTCCTCATAAGCCATAATTGATTCAGTGATTCCAGATAAGAAGATGACAAGTTTGCATACACGCACAATAACAAGTAGCTTGTACGTTTACTAAACATATAAACAAGAGAATGCAAACTGATTTTCAACTTTGGCATAACAAATTAGGACATACACCTTACTCTGTTATCAAACAAATTGATGTTATTCCTTATGCTAATTCAATCTCTTTACTTCAATGTGACATTTGTCCTTTATCCAAACAACACAGATTAGCATTTTTTCAATGACAAACTACTTCATCCAATATTTTTGATATTATACATATAGACCATTGGGGACTTTAAAATTCTATTTGTTTCTAGAGCTCATTATTTCTTGACAGTTGTTGATGATTACAGTCTAGCTACTTCAACTTTTTTACTTAACCACGAGACTCAAACGACCAAAACCCTTGCAAACTTTCTCATTCTCGTTGAAAATAAGTTTCAAACACTGTTAAAGTCGTGAAAAGTGATAATGGCAGTGAGTTTGTTAATTCAGATTATTCTTGTATGTTTCAAACTGAAGGAGTTCTGCATTAACGTTCATGTCCATATTCTCCTTAATAGAATGAGATAGTTGAAAGAAAGCACAAATATCTCTTGCAGACTGCTCTATCTTTGATGTTTCGAAATAAGTTGCCAAAGAAGTTTTGGGGAGATTTCATTTTAGTGGCTACCTAAATAATCGACAGACTTCTTATTCCTCTTTTGTTATGGAAAACTCTTTATGAGTTGCTCTACAATAAGCCACCAAGTTATGAAACTCTTAAAACTTTCGGTTGTTATTATTATGCTACCAATACCCTAACCCATAAGGACAAATTTGATCCTAGAGCCTTCAAGTGTGTCTTTATTGGCTATGTTACTAGTCAGAAGGCATTTAAACTATATGATCTTGCTACCTATAAAACATTTCCAGAGATGTTATTTTTCCAAAAATCTATTTTTCCTTATGTTTAAGATTTACCAACACCACCACTTCATTCTACTCCTCTTCCAGAAATTTCTCCCACTGATCCTCCTCCCACACTTCCTAATGACTTTCTTTATCTTCCTTTAGACTCACTCGTACTTAATACCATAACTCATGTATGACCAGCTGATTCATCCCCTGCAGATAAAATGCAGAGTACTTTAGGTCCAGCTGAAGCACCAATATTGATCTCTACTTCAGATGTTTCTGATGCTTCTATACCTCCTTTGCATATTTTGAAAAGCACAAAAGTCAAATATCCTTCTTCAAGGTTAAAGGATTTTGTCTCGACGGTAAATGCTTCTAGCTACAACTTCACATTTGTTGCCAGTTCTTTCTCAGCTCAGTCACCTACTTTAGGTATGTCCTATACTCCTCCCTCCTTTCCATTCATTCACCCACTTTGTTTTAATTCTTCATATCTACATTTTATAGCAAATATATCTACTGTCCATGAACCTCAGAGTTATAATCAACTGGATGAAAATTGGGTTAAGGCCATGCAACAGGAGCTTCATGCATTAGAGCAAAACAACACCTGGATGCTCACTTCTTTGCCTCCCAATAAGAAAGCTATTGGTTCCAAATGGGTCTATAAAATCAAATTGAAACCTAATGATGGTGTGGAACGATATAAGGCAAGATTGGTAGCTAACAGGCACAATCAAATCGAAGGTCTTAATTATATCGATAGTGTTTTTTCCTTTTGCTAAACTTGTTGCTATATGATTATTTCTTGCCATTGTTTCTACTAATTCATGGCCTCTGCATCAAATTGATATAATCAATGCTTTTCTCCATTGTTCTCTTAATGAAGAAGTGTTCATGTTGCCTCCTGAAGGATATACCAGAGCTAGTTCAGATCAAGTTTGCAAGCTTGTTAAGTCTTTTTATGGCCTTAAACAGGCTTCTAGACAATGGAACTTGGCTTTTTTTTTGGTAAACTTCAATAATTTGGTTTTGTTCAATCTAAACATAATCACTGCTTATTTTTTATATCTTACAATTCTTCTTTCTTAGCTCTCATCATCTATGTAGACAATGTGTTAATCAAAGGACCTAATGAAGCAGTCATTCAAGATGTTAAACAGTTTTTACATGTTGTCTTTACTGTCATAGACCTTGGATCTGCTAAGTCCTTCCTTGTTCTTGAGATAGCTAGCTCCTCTAATGGGATTTATCTTAATCAAAGGAAATATGTGCTTGATATTTTACAAGACACTGGTTTACAAGGTGTCAAGCTTGTTGCTATTCTTTTCCCTATCAATGCTCAACCTCAGTCCAGGATAGATTCTCCATATTCAGATGCAGCTAAATATCATCATTTAATTGGTCATCTTCTCTATCTTAATCTTTCCTAACTAGATATCTCTTTTTCCATTCAACAGTTAAGTCAGTTCATAAATTCTCCACAAACTTCACTATCTCAAAGGATGTCCATCGTAAATCTGTTACTGGTAATTGTATTTTTTTGGGTTCATCACTTGTTTCTTAAAAAAACTAAGAAGCAAGCTATGGTTTTGCATTCCTCTGCTGAAGCAGAGTACCATAGCATGGCTACAACTGTTTGTGAGCTCCAATGGCTCACTTATCTGCTGAAGGATTTTCACATTTTGCCTCCTTTACCGATTCCTTTATACTATGATAACTAAGTTGCTTTACATATTGCTGCTAATCCTGTGTTTCATAAACAAACAAAACACTTGAATATTGATTGCCATCTTGTTCAAGACAAAGTTACGTAAGGATTTATTAAATCAGCTCATGTTCAGTGTTCACTTCAACTAGCATATTCGTTTACCAAGCCTCTTATTATTCATGTTTTTTCTATGCTCCTTTCCAAGTTGGGCTTGGTTGATTTTCACCAACCTCCAACTTGAGGGGGGATTTAAAATATATAGCATAGAAATAATATAGATATTTTCAATGTAAGTTAATAACATAGCTATTTTTCTTTATAGCTGATATACTGTAACTGTAAACAGTTATATTAGTTAGTTTGTTATTAGCTTTAACTAAAAAATCTGTATATAAACAGAGCTTTGTGCGAAAACAAAATGAAAGCAAATTCTTATTTTGTTTTTTTAAATAAATCTATACAAACTCGTTCTTTTTAAGGACACTTGAAATGCTTCTTAGGTCTACTCTTTAAAGGAATTAGTTCTCTATGTTTGAACTCTGCTTGATAATACGATTAGGATTTTTCTAGAAAAAAAATTGCTTTATGTTAAGTGTCATCATGTTTATGGAATATAGGCCAATTGCGTGCAGTAAAAGGAACCTTCATCTGGTCCTCAAATTGCTGCATTGTGATCAGATTTTAGAATGTCAATTGCTTGGGATGGTATATAAAATTTCGAGAAGTGCTGTTTTAATGGTAATAATCATTTAAGAATTGGAAGCCAGTTTCTAAGACTACCACGTGAGAAAATTGGCTTGGCTATATGATAAGTAAAGCTTAAAGATCATGTCCTACAAGAATAGGAGAATTTTGCATGAGAACATTGTCACTTAGACAACGTTAAAAAAATGTTAGATAAAGCAATGAGTCTATTCCTCATTAGTATATGCGAAACTTAATATGCTGAGATGACTGATAAGGAATTTGTCTAGGTGAGTTTCAATATACAAGACATATCAAGAAGAATTTAATCTCATTTACAGTTTTCAAATTTATTAAAGAGTTTGAATTCATCTTACTTCCAGACTGAAACTAAGAGATAAGCTTGCATGTCTAATGCATGGAAGTACCAAATCGTTGAGGTTCCTATCTCTTGTAATAATCCACACAACTCATACTATGTAGGGAAATTTCAAGCAATAATTTCCCAAAATAATTATATTGAAGCTTGAAATTTCCCAAAATAATTATATTGAATATAGTAAATACAAAACACTCAACAAAGAACATTAATAATCTAAGAGACAACACTCTTATAATCTTGGCCTTTGTTATAACTTTTTATAACACAATAAACTCGTTAAAGTTGATTTATTTAATTTCTAGCAGTCCATTTTCTCTCTACACACCTTTTTGCTTTCACACACATTTACAAAGGAAACTCAAACCTTTATATATAGTGCTATAAAGGAGGTTAGAACATGATTTAAGCAAAAAATTCCTAACTAATGATAACTCATACTTACCAAAAATTTTAGCAAAATACTAGTCTTATATAACTAAGCATATGACTTAATTACTAAGTATTTGGTCTTATCCAAATGACAACTGATATACACCTAAGTGTATGTATTCAATTTGAAAAAGTAATTAACCCAGTCTTAACATTGAAGTTTGTAGAAAAAATATTTTCCCTTATAGCATTTTGTTTCAATTTGCCAACCAAGATTAATTCCCAGCATCCCCCCTTAAGCTTGATTTGGACATTTCAAGCATCGTTTTCTACTTCAAGAACATTTTAGCCTTCAATGGCTTTGTAAAAATGTCAGTAATTTAATATTTAGACTTACAATACTCAACCACGATCTTTTTATCTTTTACCAAATCTCAAATATAGTGATATTTGATGTCAATGTGTTTGCTGTGACTATGAAAGAGTGGAATTTTTGTCAAGGAAATTGTTGATTTATTGTTGCAGAAGATTTTGTAGGACCAAGTTGTTGATGCTGCAATTCTTTAAGAGTTTTACGCAACCATGCTTCCTGTGTAGTGCAATTCGATGCTGCTATGTATTAAGCTTTTTCCATTGGCTATTATTTGTTGTTTCTTGGATGACTAAGAAAATGCTCCCGAGCTCATTAGCAAATTTACTTTTAATGTATCTCAAAATTTGTCTTGTAACTTGTCAATGAAATTGTTGTGGTGCTTCTATAAATCTATTCACAATTCCAACTCCTTAAACAATATTAAGCCTTATTGCTGTTAAGTACCTTAAACTTCCACTAAGTATTCTAAATTTAGTTTCATCAACCAATTCACCATTACCATCTTTCAAAAAGCTTCAATCTTTCCTCTAATGTTGTTAAAATTGGTTTGCATGCTTCCATATTAAACTTTTTCAAAATATCTTACACATATTTATGTTAAGAAATAAATATACCTTTATCTGTTTGCTTCACTTCAATGCCAAGAAAATAAGGCATCAAAGAAAAATCTATCAACTCAAATTAAGCAATCATGACCTCCCTAAATTCTTCCAATAATTTACAATTATTGCTAGTGAAGATTAAGTCATCCACGCATAAGCAAATAATTGCGATGTCTCTATCCTTGTTGGTTTTGATATACAAAGCATGCTCATACAAACACCTCTGAAATCTATTATTCAGAAAGTAGGTATTGATACGAGTGTACCATGCTCGTGGTGCTTGTTTTAATCCCTATAATGCCTTCTTAAATTTGTAGACTTTATCTTTATCTCCTTGTTTCACATAGCCTGATGGTCGATTAATATAAACCTCTTCTTCAAGTACACCATTTAAAATGCTGACTTGATATCCATTTGAAATATTTGCCAATTTCTTTGAGAATTAATAGAAATGATCATCCGCACAGTATCCAATATAGCAACTGGGGAAAATACTTTAAAATAATCAATACCAAGCATTTGTTTGTATCCTTTTTTTTTACTAACCTTACATTAAAACGTTCCACTTCTCCATTGGGTTTGTACTTTATCTTATATACCCACTTGACTCCAATTGGTTTCTTTCCTTCTAGGAGGGTGGTTAGCTCCCATGTATTGTTCTTCTCAATTGCTTTAATATCTTCATCTGTTGCGTTAATCCAACAATCTTTGTTAATTTCTTCCTCATATGTTACTGGCTCACAATCTGTAAGGAAACCATAGTAGGTAACATCTTCATTATCATCATCAGGATCATCATATTTTTCCAATTTCATAATCTTGCAAATAAGTAGGCTGTTAGAGTAGTGCGCTAAAGGCAATCACCTTTAGCGCGTTTTGTTCAAAGTTGTGTACAAAATTTATTTTCAATAATAAAGAAAGGCATATTTCATTAATTTGGTGTTCATTATTTATGAATTGATATTGATCTATAAGCAAATTAATGAAATCCATGATTATGTCATTATCTAAATTATCCCTAGTCATAGGATTAATGAGATTGGAGTTAAGATGTGGATGCTTACTAGAAGTAGTAAGTACATTGAATGACCTACAATGAGATCATCACATAGATGTTCTATTCTAATGTCAGGGATAATCATATCATACCAATGGTGCAAGTATCCTTAGACTTGACGTACTCAAAGATCTCTTGGATACTGATTATGTGCTTTGACTCCATTCCTTGTTTCCTTGCAGAGTCGCTCATAGAGTAATAATTGGGTATAGCTTGAGGTATTTGAAGGTAATTAAGTAGCTAATAGAGGATTCACCACTTCCGTGATAGAAGTAAGATGGTACCCACAGCCTCTTGTGGGGGTCATTACTTGGAAATCTCTGGTCGGAGTACATATGTCATGAAGAATGTCTTCATTGACATATAAAGTAATGAGTCCCAAGACAAGAACTGATATCACTTGGGCTAGATTTGATGTAGTCAGTTTAGTGAGAGTTGACACTTTGCTTATACTCATAACCAAGCAGGGTATAGCATAGTGAAAGAACGAATTGCACAGCAATTATCTGTGGGAGGGTTCGTGAGATGCTTCGTGACGAATATGGGTTCATTCATCAAACCACTTACTTTTCGGTCAATTGGGGGGTCATAATGTGTTGTTAGACGCCACTCATGACTTGCTTAGATTAAGTGTTAATCCAAGTGGCCAACATAACCGAAAACCTAATGGGTCACAGGCATAAGAGTGACTCGAAGGATTTATAAAATAGTTTTAGATAGAGATCCATTATATGGAGAGCAATAGAACCAAATGGATTCAAATGAGATTGGGATATGTCCTAATGAGATCGCGACATCGATATTGATGAAACAGGTCTTCGGTAATTTTCCACTCCCGGGACCTGGTAGGACCGACCCCAGTGTGACTGGACCACCTCAACATTTATATTATATATATATATAGTGTGACTGGATCACCTCAACATTTATATTATATTATATTATATATATATATAATATAATATAATATAAATGTTGAGGTGATCCAGTCACACTATATATATATATAATATAAATGTTGAGGTGGTCCAGTCACACTGGGGTCGGTCCTACCAGGTCCCGGGAGTGGAAAATTACCGAAGACCTGTTTCATCAATATCGATGTCGCGATCTCATTAGGACATATCCCAATCTCATTTGAATCCATTTGGTTCTATTGCTCTCCATATAATGGATCTCTATCTAAAACTATTTTATAAATCCTTCGAGTCACTCTTATGCCTGTGACCCATTAGGTTTTCGGTTATGTTGGCCACTTGGATTAACACTTAATCTAAGCAAGTCATGAGTGGCGTCTAACAACACATTATGACCCCCCAATTGACCGAAAAGTAAGTGGTTTGATGAATGAACCCATATTCGTCACGAAGCATCTCACGAACCCTCCCACAGATAATTGCTGTGCAATTCGTTCTTTCACTATGCTATACCCTGCTTGGTTATGAGTATAAGCAAAGTGTCAACTCTCACTAAACTGACTACATCAAATCTAGCCCAAGTGATATCAGTTCTTGTCTTGGGACTCATTACTTTATATGTCAATGAAGACATTCTTCATGACATATGTACTCCGACCAGAGATTTCCAAGTAATGACCCCCACAAGAGGCTGTGGGTACCATCTTACTTCTATCACGGAAGTGGTGAATCCTCTATTAGCTACTTAATTACCTTCAAATACCTCAAGCTATACCCAATTATTACTCTATGAGCGACTCTGCAAGGAAACAAGGAATGGAGTCAAAGCACATAATCAGTATCCAAGAGATCTTTGAGTACGTCAAGTCTAAGGATACTTGCACCATTGGTATGATATGATTATCCCTGACATTAGAATAGAACATCTATGTGATGATCTCATTGTAGGTCATTCAATGTACTTACTACTTCTAGTAAGCATCCACATCTTAACTCCAATCTCATTAATCCTATGACTAGGGATAATTTAGATAATGACATAATCATGGATTTCATTAATTTGCTTATAGATCAATATCAATTCATAAATAATGAACACCAAATTAATGAAATATGCCTTTCTTTATTATTGAAAATAAATTTTGTACACAACTTTGAACAAAACGCGCTAAAGGTGATTGCCTTTAGCGCACTACTCTAACAGCCTACTTATTTGCAAGATTATGAAATTGGAAAAATATGATGATCCTGATGATGATAATGAAGATGTTACCTACTATGGTTTCCTTACAGATTGTGAGCCAGTAACATATGAGGAAGAAATTAACAAAGATTGTTGGATTAACGCAACAGATGAAGATATTAAAGCAATTGAGAAGAACAATACATGGGAGCTAACCACCCTCCTAGAAGGAAAGAAACCAATTGGAGTCAAGTGGGTATATAAGATAAAGTACAAACCCAATGGAGAAGTGGAACGTTTTAATGTAAGGTTAGTAAAAAAAAAGGATACAAACAAATGCTTGGTATTGATTATTTTAAAGTATTTTCCCCAGTTGCTATATTGGATACTGTGCGGATGATCATTTCTATTAATTCTCAAAGAAATTGGCAAATATTTCAAATGGATATCAAGTCAGCATTTTAAATGGTGTACTTGAAGAAGAGGTTTATATTAATCGACCATCAGGCTATGTGAAACAAGGAGATAAAGATAAAGTCTACAAATTTAAGAAGGCATTATAGGGATTAAAACAAGCACCACGAGCATGGTACACTCGTATCAATACCTACTTTCTGAATAATAGATTTCAGAGGTGTTTGTATGAGCATGCTTTGTATATCAAAACCAACAAGGATAGAGACATCGCAATTATTTGCTTATGCGTGGATGACTTAATCTTCACTAGCAATAATTGTAAATTATTGGAAGAATTTAGGGAGGTCATGATTGCTTAATTTGAGTTGATAGATTTTTCTTTGATGCCTTATTTTCTTGGCATTGAAGTGAAGCAAACAGATAAAGGTATATTTATTTCTTAACATAAATATGTGTAAGATATTTTGAAAAAGTTTAATATGGAAGCATGCAAACCAATTTTAACAACATTAGAGGAAAGATTGAAGCTTTTTGAAAGATGGTAATGGTGAATTGGTTGATGAAACTAAATTTAGAATACTTAGTGGAAGTTTAAGGTACTTAACAGCAATAAGGCTTAATATTGTTTAAGGAGTTGGAATTGTGAATAGATTTATAGAAGCACCACAACAATTTCATTGACAAGTTACAAGACAAATTTTGAGATACATTAAAAGTAAATTTGCTAATGAGCTCGGGAGCATTTTCTTAGTCATCCAAGAAACAACAAATAATAGCCAATGGAAAAAGCTTAATACATAGCAGCATCGAATTGCACTACACAGGAAGCATGGTTGCGTAAAACTCTTAAAGAATTGCAGCATCAACAACTTGGTCCTACAAAATCTTCTGCAACAATAAATCAACAATTTCCTTGACAAAAATTCCACTCTTTCATAGTCACAGCAAACACATTGACATCAAATATCACTATATTTGAGATTTGGTAAAAGATAAAAAGATCGTGGTTGAGTATTGTAAGTCTAAATATTAAATTACTGACATTTTTACAAAGCCATTGAAGGCTAAAATGTTCTTGAAGTAGAAAACGATGCTTGAAATGTCCAAATCAAGCTTAAGGGGGGATGCTGGGAATTAATCTTGGTTGGCAAATTGAAACAAAATGCTATAAGGGAAAATATTTTTTCTACAAACTTCAATGTTAAGACTGGGTTAATTACTTTTTCAAATTGAATACATACACTTAGGTGTATATCAGTTGTCATTTGGATAAGACCAAATACTTAGTAATTAAGTCATATGCTTAGTTATATAAGACTAGTATTTTGCTAAAATTTTTGGTAAGTATGAGTTATCATTAGTTAGGAATTTTTTGCTTAAATCATGTTCTAACCTCCTTTATAGCACTATATATAAAGGTTTGAGTTTCCTTTGTAAATGTGTGTGAAAGCAAAAAGGTGTGTAGAGAGAAAATGGACTGCTAGAAATTAAATAAATCAACTTTAACGAGTTTATTGTGTTATAAAAAGTTATAACAAAGGCCAAGATTATAAGAGTGTTGTCTCTTAGATTATTAATGTTCTTTGTTGAGTGTTTTGTATTTACTATATTCAATATAATTATTTTGGGAAATTTCAAGCTTCAATATAATTATTTTGGGAAATTATTGCTTGAAATTTCCCTACATAGTATGAGTTGTGTGGATTATTACAAGAGATAGGAACCTCAACGATTTGGTACTTCCATGCATTAGACATGCAAGCTTATCTCTTAGTTTCAGTCTGGAAGTAAGATGAATTCAAACTCTTTAATAAATTTGAAAACTGTAAATGAGATTAAATTCTTCTTGATATGTCTTGTATATTGAAACTCACCTAGACAAATTCCTTATCAGTCATCTCAGCATATTAAGTTTCGCATATACTAATGAGGAATAGACTCATTGCTTTATCTAACATTTTTTTAACGTTGTCTAAGTGACAATGTTCTCATGCAAAATTCTCCTATTCTTGTAGGACATGATCTTTAAGCTTTACTTATCATATAGCCAAGCCAATTTTCTCACGTGGTAGTCTTAGAAACTGGCTTCCAATTCTTAAATGATTATTACCATTAAAACAGCACTTCTCGAAATTTTATATACCATCCCAAGCAATTGACATTCTAAAATCTGATCACAATGCAGCAATTTGAGGACCAGATGAAGGTTCCTTTTACTGCACGCAATTGGCCTATATTCCATAAACATGATGACACTTAACATAAAGCAATTTTTTTTCTAGAAAAATCCTAATCGTATTATCAAGCAGAGTTCAAACATAGAGAACTAATTCCTTTAAAGAGTAGACCTAAGAAGCATTTCAAGTGTCCTTAAAAAGAACGAGTTTGTATAGATTTATTTAAAAAAACAAAATAAGAATTTGCTTTCATTTTGTTTTCGCACAAAGCTCTGTTTATATACAGATTTTTTAGTTAAAGCTAATAACAAACTAACTAATATAACTGTTTACAGTTACAGTATATCAGCTATAAAGAAAAATAGCTATGTTATTAACTTACATTGAAAATATCTATATTATTTCTATGCTATATATTTTAAATCCCCCCTCAAGTTGGAGGTTGGTGAAAATCAACCAAGCCCAACTTGGAAAGGAGCATAGAAAAAACATGAATAATAAGAGGCTTGGTAAACGAATATGCTAGTTGAAGTGAACACTGAACATGAGCTGATTTAATAAATCCTTACGTAACTTTGTCTTGAACAAGATGGCAATCAATATTCAAGTGTTTTGTTTGTTTATGAAACACAGGATTAGCAGCAATATGTAAAGCAACTTAGTTATCATAGTATAAAGGAATCGGTAAAGGAGGCAAAATGTGAAAATCCTTCAGCAGATAAGTGAGCCATTGGAGCTCACAAACAGTTGTAGCCATGCTATGGTACTCTGCTTCAGCAGAGGAATGCAAAACCATAGCTTGCTTCTTAGTTTTTTTAAGAAACAAGTGATGAACCCAAAAAAATACAATTACCAGTAACAGATTTACGATGGACATCCTTTGAGATAGTGAAGTTTGTGGAGAATTTATGAACTGACTTAACTGTTGAATGGAAAAAGAGATATCTAGTTAGGAAAGATTAAGATAGAGAAGATGACCAATTAAATGATGATATTTAGCTGCATCTGAATATGGAGAATCTATCCTGGACTGAGGTTGAGCATTGATAGGGAAAAGAATAGCAACAAGCTTGACACCTTGTAAACCAGTGTCTTGTAAAATATCAAGCACATATTTCCTTTGATTAAGATAAATCCCATTAGAGGAGCTAGCTATCTCAAGAACAAGGAAGGACTTAGCAGATCCAAGGTCTATGACAGTAAAGACAACATGTAAAAACTGTTTAACATCTTGAATGACTGCTTCATTAGGTCCTTTGATTAACACATTGTCTACATAGATGATGAGAGCTAAGAAAGAAGAATTGTAAGATATAAAAAATAAGCAGTGATTATGTTTAGATTGAACAAAACCAAATTATTGAAGTTTACCAAAAAAAAAGCCAAGTTCCATTGTCTAGAAGCCTGTTTAAGGCCATAAAAAGACTTAACAAGCTTGCAAACTTGATCTGAACTAGCTCTGGTATATCCTTCAGGAGGCAACATGAACACTTCTTCATTAAGAGAACAATGGAGAAAAGCATTGATTATATCAATTTGATGCAGAGGCCATGAATTAGTAGAAACAATGGCAAGAAATAATCATATAGCAACAAGTTTAGCAAAAGGAAAAAACACTATCGATATAATTAAGACCTTCGATTTGATTGTGCCTGTTAGCTACCAATCTTGCCTTATATCGTTCCACACCATCATTAGGTTTCAATTTGATTTTATAGACCCATTTGGAACCAATAGCTTTCTTATTGGGAGGCAAAGAAGTGAGCATCCAGGTGTTGTTTTGCTCTAATGCATGAAGCTCCTGTTGCATGGCCTTAACCCAATTTTCATCCAGTTGATTATAACTCTGAGGTTCATGGACAGTAGATATATTTGCTATAAAATGTAGATATGAAGAATTAAAACAAAGTGGGTGAATGAATGGAAAGGAGGGAGGAGTATAGGACATACCTAAAGTAGGTGACTGAGCTGAGAAAGAACTGGCAACAAATGTGAAGTTGTAGCTAGAAGCATTTACCGTCGAGACAAAATCCTTTAACCTTGAAGAAGGATATTTGACTTTTGTGCTTTTCAAAATATGCAAAGGAGGTATAGAAGCATCAGAAACATCTGAAGTAGAGATCAATATTGGTGCTTCAGCTGGACCTAAAGTACTCTGCATTTTATCTGCAGGGGATGAATCAGCTGGTCATACATGAGTTATGGTATTAAGTACGAGTGAGTCTAAAGGAAGATAAAGAAAGTCATTAGGAAGTGTGGGAGGAGGATCAGTGGGAGAAATTTCTGGAAGAGGAGTAGAATGAAGTGGTGGTGTTGGTAAATCTTAAACATAAGGAAAAATAGATTTTTGGAAAAATAACATCTCTGGAAATGTTTTATAGGTAGCAAGATCATATAGTTTAAATGCCTTCTGACTAGTAACATAGCCAATAAAGACACACTTGAAGGCTCTAGGATCAAATTTGTCCTTATGGGTTAGGGTATTGGTAGCATAATAATAACAACCGAAAGTTTTAAGAGTTTCATAACTTGGTGGCTTATTGTAGAGCAACTCATAAAGAGTTTTCCATAACAAAAGAGGAATAAGAAGTCTGTCGATTATTTAGGTAGCCACTAAAATGAAATCTCCCCAAAACTTCTTTGGCAACTTATTTCGAAACATCAAAGATAGAGCAGTCTGCAAGAGATATTTGTGCTTTCTTTCAACTATCTCATTCTATTAAGGAGAATATGGACATGAACGTTAATGCAGAACTCCTTCAGTTTGAAACATACAAGAATAATCTGAATTAACAAACTCACTGCCATTATCACTTTTCACGACTTTAACAGTGTTTGAAACTTATTTTCAACGAGAATGAGAAAGTTTGCAAGGGTTTTGGTCGTTTGAGTCTCGTGGTTAAGTAAAAAAGTTGAAGTAGCTAGACTGTAATCATCAACAACTGTCAAGAAATAATGAGCTCTAGAAACAAATAGAATTTTAAAGTCCCCAATGGTCTATATGTATAATATCAAAAATATTGGATGAAGTAGTTTGTCATTGAAAAAATGCTAATCTGTGTTGTTTGGATAAAGGACAAATGTCACATTGAAGTAAAGAGATTGAATTAGCATAAGGAATAACATCAATTTGTTTGATAACAGAGTAAGGTGTATGTCCTAATTTGTTATGCCAAAGTTGAAAATCAGTTTGCATTCTCTTGTTTATATGTTTAGTAAACGTACAAGCTACTTGTTATTGTGCGTGTATGCAAACTTGTCATCTTCTTATCTGGAATCACTGAATCAATTATGGCTTATGAGGAACTGGTTTTGTCTAGAATGTAAAGGCTTCCCACAACTTGTCCAACTCAAAAACTTTCTCAGTCAGCAAATAAACAAAAAGAAGGGTAAAAACTGATTTTAATTCTAGACATATTTGAAAGCTTATGAGTTGAAAGTAAACTGAACTTGAAGCTGGGTATATGAAGAGAAGAGGTGAGTTTAGGAGAAGAACTAATGGTTATATCTCCTATATGATGAACCAATTTAATTGATCCAATTGGTAAAAACATTGGTGTACATTCTTTCGGTATTTTTGGTTGAGCAAAGAGCTTAAGGTTTGATGTCATATGGTTTGAGGCTTCTGTATCAATTATCTATGAACTTGGTTATACAAAATCAAGTCAACTAAAAGCAAAATTAAGCATAGAACCTGCAAAATCTGTTAGATGAGCAAAATTAATTCAACTACTATCTTCACCCATACTCATTCCTTTCATATATTTCATAACTTCTTGTTGTATAACATTTGTAATTTCTGCAGACCATCCAAGTGATTTCTGAATAATCTCATATTTATCACCTCCTTCAAATGGCGTGTCAGCCAAGTTTGCCATCATTCTTGATTGTTTCTTGCCTTTTTGATCCTTGTTGCCCTTAAACCATTCTGGATATCCATATAATTTGAAGCAAGTTTCCTTTAAGTGACCCTCTATTTTGCAGTAATCACAATACCTTTCTTTCTTCACTTCTCTTCTCTTATCGTTCCACTTATTATGTTCTTTTCCTCCTTCCTTCTTAAAACCATGTCCTTTATCCATCAACATGTTATGTTCAAAAACATCCTCCATGGCATGTATTTCCCTCTGTTTTTCAACCCGTAGTATTATAGAATAAGCTTTATTCACACTAAGAATAAGATCCATAAG
>JAOTAW010000202.1:4469810-4480187 GCA_025629945.1 Erythroxylum savannarum | reverse complement strand
ATTTTAATCAGCGGAAAGCTGCTTGAAAAAGATTAGTGATGTGCAAGTTAACAACAACGACAATATTGATTTAGTGAAAGTATACTTGAGTTTTGAAAAGATTCGACATTGCATAAAAATCTTAAGAGAGATTGTATTCAATAGACCTATATGAAAAATATAAATAAAATAAATAATACAATAAATATAAAAACAAGATAAAGAATAAAAGAAAAAGAAAAACAAGCAAGAAGACAATTTAATAAATAAATCAAACAAGTCATTACGAAAAAATATTTAGGCTAAGTAAAGAAATGTTTAGGTTAACTAACTAAGAATAAAGTACTACATATTAAATATTAAGGTTAAATACAAGACATAAGACTCGAAGAAAAATGCTTAAAAAAACTTATAAGAACGCGAAGGACTTCTTTACGTTATTTTTTATCCGTATCCTAGTATGACAAAGTTTTTTATTAAGAGTTATGTTTTCGGTAGTTTTAACAATCATTTTTTATCACCTTTTTCCAATTCTTCTTAAGCCTTTTTTAATTTTTTTTTCCTCTTACAATTTCTAAGTAAAATCTTCTTGCATCTTTGCACTAGAACGTCAGGATATCTCCTCTTAATATGTCCGTATCACCTAAGTCTTGTCTCTCTTAATTTTCATTAATATTAATCACATTTAATTTGTCTCTTACCATTTTATTGTTAATCTTATCCCTTATAGTAAATTTGTACATCCAATATAGCATCCTCATCTTTGCCATCATTAGCTTATAACTATGCACTTATTTGATAGGCTAACATTCTGCATCATAGAACATGGTCAGCTTAATCGTTAAACAATAAAATTGACCTTTGAGCTTGAGTGGTATGTTCTTGTCAAATAAAACTCCTGGTGCACTTCTCTATTTAAGTCACCCTGATCTGATACGATGAACTTTGTCTTTATTGATCTTTTCATTACTTCGGATAATAGATCCTAGATACCTAAAACACTATTTTTGTGATATAACTTTTGAACTAATCTTTACTTTCATATCAAAAGTTATCCTATGGCCCGAAAAGTTACACTCTAAGTACTTAGTCTTAGTCCTGCTTAGTTTAAAGCCCTTCGACTCTAACGTATCCCTCCAAAGTTCTAGCTTGACATTGATACCATCTTTTGTCTCATTTACTAAAATAATGTCATCTGCAAATAATATACACCAAGGCATATCTTCTTGGATATTCTTGGTGAGCTCATCCATCACTAGTGCAAATAAAAAGGGACTTAATAAGGTGCTTTGGTGTAGCCCAATATCGATAGAAAAATGATCAGTATATCGTCCTTACTCTAGTCTTTACATTTTCATATATATCCTTAATAACTCCTATATAGGTCATTAGAACTCTTTTAATTTCTAAATACCTCCACATGATTTTCCTAGATACCATGTTTATATGCCTTCTCTAAATCAATAAAAATTGTGTATATATTACATTGTCTTTCACTCTAATATTTCATTAATCTTCTAAAGAGATGTAAAGCTTTATCGTGGACCTTTCTAACATGACACCAAACTAGTTCTCCGAGATAGAAGCATTCATTCTCACTCTCTTCTTTATTACCTTCTCTTATAACTTCACGGTGTGGCTAAGTAGTTTGATGTCTCTATAATTGTTACAACTTTGGATGTCCCTTTATTTTTGTATAGAATAATTAGCATACTAAGTCTCTACCCATCTGACATTTTAGTAGATTTAAATATCAAATCATCTTTTATACAACAAACTTGATTTATGAATCTCGACTTAAAAATATCCTTTCTCCATATTCAGTTCAATCGTTGATATAATTTTTTTGTAAGATTATTTTATTCGTCTCTTTCTTTGTCAATTTGTAACTTTCTCGACCTCTATGGTGCTTTCCAATAGAGCTTTATAGGCTCCATTCTTGATCTTAACATTTTTTTTATACATCTTCATTATACCACCAAATCTCCAACTTACTACCTTTATGTCCTTTAGGAATAACTAAGACCTCTTTAGTTTTATTCCTTAAAAGAGTTGTTATTCTCTTCCATATCTGGGTAGCATTTCCTTTCAATTTTCATTCTTCTTCATATATTACTCTATCCTTAAATTATTCCACCATATTCTTTTTCAAATTTCACCTACACCTAAGATTTCTCTTCTTCCTCCAACCCTTAATTATAAGATCCAAAACTAGCAATCTATGCTGAGTTAACAAGCAAGCGTTAGATACTACTTTGCGATCCTTGCAACTAAGTCAATCTCTCCTGAGGAAATAGCCAATTTAAGTTTTCATGGTTCTATTCTTAAACATCACCATTAAATCTTCAAGTTTGCCTCCTTACATTGACCCTTAAATTTACAAGTAGTATTGGCGTATTGTGTTTTTAAGTTTGAATTCCAAGAACCTGAGGTCAATGCTACTGTCTGAAGGGCAAAGATCGAATGCAATTTGCGTTCAGCGCAGTAGTTGGCATTGTCGATTTTACCTTTTCTTTCTGCAAAATTTAATTATGTACTACATACGTAGTTGTCTGTCATTTGTCAACAAATTTAAGGAATAACTCTTGTTCCTAAATTGATTTCCTTTCCGTCCACAACCATCATGAATTTAGAGGAACCTTCCATCCAGTTTAAATCCCCTGACAACCAGAAAAGGTAAGGAAGACAATAATGAGAAACGAAGAGAAAGCACCTTCTTGTGAAATTGTAAGCCACTTCATTCCATACCCCATATCTCCCTATACATTTTATGGAACAACAAAGCAACACTATTATGCAGACCCAATGTGTGGAAGTCTAGAGCTTTACTTGCTAAACTTGGCTGATACTACTTCCCAACAGTCATTGATACAATCATGAATCCATCCACTTCTGAAAGTAACAGAAACTGAAGTTCATGTTTGTCAATTCTATCTAAACAGATCTCCACCCTTTAGTAAAGTGAGGATAGACATCATGCAACTTCTGGGTGATCATAAAAAGTTAGTGAATGTTAGAACGACCCGACACTGGAATCTATGTTAGTCACTGCAAGACAAAGAGGTCTTGCTCTTAACATATCCAGATTAGGAAACAAGCAGATAGCTCACTGTAAGCTGCTTGGCCTACCAGTTGCAGGGATTGATGAAGCTTGAGAGAATGCATGATTACCCATCAAAGGGTTAGTCTCCAAGGCCATGGTTGATGGTGTGTTCCCCTTCACAGTTTGCTCCAAAAGACGTACAAGTGACATAAATATTTCCATCCTTGTTATATCTCTGTTTGCCTGTACAGAAATTACAGTGTATCAACTGAAGTTCTTAACATATACCATCTGGCTTTGCATATCTGAAAATTTCTAGTTCACCCATAAGCACAGAAATTTTGTCGATTTCTTTGCACCGAGATTAGAAAATGGTAGTTTTAATATTACTTTCTCATCCACAAACATGAATTTAAACGTGATTGTGTGCAAAAGATTATCAAAAGTGAAGCTTTGGTTTGAGGTTGAATCCAAGAAAAATCTAACCAAGCTGAGCTTTTCACTAAGTTGCAGCAAGCCAATTCATTGCCTTAGCAATTCCATGAACATTTGGCAAAATTATTTTCAACATGCAGAAGCTTTTTTTTTTATCAAAGAACTACTTGCTAACCTTTAAGAATGTCAAGGATACACAAGAATATGTTCAAACAATGATTTCAATAGTAGGGATATTTGAAGCCAAAAGAAAAGGGAACCCATGCATTTCTGTCTCATGTAGGACACAAATGATAAAATTAATCAATTTTCAAAACTCACCTCCACAGCAAAGCGTGCCCGGATCTTGTCATTTTGAGCTTCCATAACCCCTCTCAAGATTGTCAGTCCCAATCCCCTAATGAGGTCAGCTATCTCTAGAAAGAAACCACTTTCTTCACAGAGCATCTGTCAAAAGAGAAAATATGGTTAATCCAAATATAAAATGATTAAAAATTCCAGTATCTGGATAAACTAAATGGTATTTACTACCTCCACAAGCATTTGACGAGGCGGATTCAAATCTTCAACTACTATAGGACAGACCATAGATTGTGAACCAACTTCAAAAGCCCAGGTTGCTCCTCCCTCAAAATTATCCTTTAAAAGTACTCCACCTTCCTTGCTAATAATCTGCATATTCATACAAGAATAACAACACCTCCAAACAAAATTCACATGCCGAATAAGAATGTTCACAAGAAAACAACGTTAAAAACTATTAAAAAATCAGTAAATACATTTTGCAAAATGTTTCAGTAAACTTTACTCATTCCTGACATAACTTTAGGGACAATGATCAGGAAAATAATTAGAGAAGACATAGAGACAATCATCGATGACATAACAGGATACTCCATTCATACCTTCGACTCCCCTGTTGGTTTTAGCTTGTCTGCATGCTTGGTCACACTTTGCAAGAAAAGCATATGCTTAATGGTCCGTTCAAGCAGAGCATCTATGCTACACTGTACAACCACAAAATGGATGAATGAATGCATCTATTAACTATATGCAGGATCATCATAGCTAAAAAGACAACATTTATTTCAACAATAAAGTTAGATGTTAATTACTTTTGCTCCATTTGGTACAATTTCTCGCAACTCCTTCACACGATCTTGGATCATCTGACGATCTTTTGGCCTGGGTCGAGGATTCTCTCCAGGTTTAAGCCTTTTGCGATTGGGTTTGCTCATTTCTTCACTTTTCTTGGAAAATGCAGTTGAAACACTGCTATCACGCCTCATGTTATGAGCCTGTTCAACCCATGAACTCAGCTGAGACCCATAAATGGAAGTAGAATGAGAAGACGTTCCCTTATCATCCTTCACATAGCCAGATCTGAGAGAGCTGGAAACAGTGGTCCCAGCTTTTTCCAGGGTCTTTGAAAGATCAAATGACTCCCCCTTTAGTTGATTAGGCATGTCAACACGACCATGAGTGCAAGAATCACTGGGAATAGAAGAACTGCTCATCTTTGTCATTGTTGTTCTGCATGAAACATTGTCATCGGAACTTTGATTTGCAGCAGACTGCGCCCTAGACACCACAGCATCTAAAAGATGATCAGTATCTATTGCCGTGAAAATGCTATTGCCCGCTGGTTCATTAACTGTGAAAATATCAGAACTTGCTTCCTGCATATTAATAGAGATTGAAGTATCTTTGCTCATATTTTGTGCATTCAAACCATCTGAGAATGAACTTTTCCAATTGCCATTGAGTAATTTGGTTTTAAAATCCACACCCAAAATATCATACAAGTCATCCCCAGATGGACAGTGCACAGTCGAACCCTCATAAGCAGCATCTGCATTAAGGGCATTCTGATTTCCAGTTGCATAGTTCAGGCAATCAAGATCAGTACCAGAAATGTGCTCGGCCAAGGACATACACTCATCTAGGTGAGTTGATGGGATTCTAAATGCCTGAAACAAATCATTATCGGGTTTAACTTTAACATCAATTAGCTCATCCTTCATATGCTTGAAGCCTGAGCAGAGATTGTTATATAAGGAGCCGTCAGAATTCATCTGACTACAGCTTACTTGAGCAACAGGAGTGGATGAGAGAAATTCTTCTGCCTTTGACGAATTAACATTTTGTGGCCCAATCTCATGGAGATATGAAGCTATCAACTTTTCTGGATTTAAGTGAGTGTAAGGAACTGAAGATAGCTGCATATGACTACCATCTTTGTTTTGTAAGTCTCCACTAGATATAACTGAACCTTCAAGGGGATTACAAAGGGGTCTTTCATTTGTCCTTGTTTGAGGCAAGGATAAGCTTTGTGATGCAACTCTATTGTTAACAATGTGATTGTTAACAGCATCTGACGGGATATGCTGTTGCAATGATTTTGGGATGATATTAGCGGTGACAGATTGGTTGTTAGCAGGTTGATAACTAAATCCAGCCACTGAATTGTTTGAAGTGTCATGACGGTTCAGCCATGCATCAGAATTTGAGGGGATTAATTCAGCGTCAACAATGTTTTCTAGGGAACCTTTGAAAGTGCCCCCTGACTTCATTGATAATCTACTTTTTACTTCGGAGTGGCCTTCGTGAGATTTAGGCAGAAGATTGGTCGTACAAGGCATGTCATATGCCAACATTGTTGATCGTGCAATATCCAAACTCTGTATAGATTGAGAATGACAAGGTTGAACAACAAAATTTGAAGCCTGAACTGAGATGCTTCGGTGACTGGATCCTTCAGGCCACAAAGGAGTAGAGTTCATCAAGTGCATGGAAGCAGACAATCCATGAGAAATGGGCACCCCAACTCTTTCAATTGATTCTTTTGTTGAATGGTTACCCGGCAGAAGAGCCCCAGGGATGCATCCTAGTTGCAGGATCAAACTCTTTACATTATTCACGAAGTCCATGTTCTCTGGAATCTAGAAAATACAAATAAATGGATTAGAAAGCAACAAACTGCTTCAGGAAAATATGAAGCATGAAAGGAACACTATTGCAGCATTAGTGCTAGAAAGTGATCATATAGCACATGGTAGCAATCATGTTGCATTTGGGGGTAACCTAAGAATCTCCAAGAGAAAATAGGATCAAAAGGGACGCTTAAAATTCATTGATAATAATGCCTGCATTGATATTGGATGTTACACATGCATTCCAATGTGAAGATAAGCTGAAATCCTTTGTTACGAACAGTTGTAGACTAAAAACTACTGCTTGAATAAACTCAAAACCTTAAAACTATGTGATATCCTACAGGACCATACAATGCCTGAGGAATAATATCAAGATAGGAGAGGGGGAACAATATACTTACTACTGACTTGTTAGATTTCCAGTTACTTGGAAAATGGATGTAACTGAATAGGCCAACCAAAGCAGAAAGCATTGACTTAGTCGGAAAGACTTCATAGTAGGCATGTATATACACCATAGAATGAAAGCAAATCCAAAGACTAAAATGCTTAACATAACACTTTCACACTAACACATTTTAACTTGAATCCAGGATCCTTTATAAGAACAATGATAGAAAGAGAAAAACAATGTGATTGGAACTCTCAAATCAGATATTGACAATGCGTACAAAATGCAATATGTCCTTAACATTTTGAGGAACATAGGAACATATACTTACAGCCAACAAAGAACCAAGTTGAACAACACCATGAGGTAAAACAGGAATAACTGCAACCGTCTGCAACAGAGATGCCATATCAAATACCAAGTTGGGAATATATGAAAAAGACACAAATGGAAAGCTATCAAACCTGCATGCCTGCTGAAAATTGGTGATGTAGCTCATTCAATACCTAAAATAAACAGCAGATATTGGAAGTTATATAAAGCATACAGATATTCACTAGTAAGGAGGGTCATAGGCACTTATAAATAAGAAATATGTTTTTATTTCAAATGTAAATGCCCATACTTGCTTTAAATTCACAATGCAGTGCAATTATTTGAAAACAACCAAGGATGAATCCTTTCTTACACAGGTGACAAATATTTGTCATACTACAATTGAAAGCAGGCAAATAAAGAGGATTGCATTTTCAACAGAATCAACAAGCCAAAATTTATTGTCCCATAAGTTCTCTGAATGTGTCAATATTTTTAACAATTATGGGCTTCTGGCCAAGAGTTGGTTAGAATACCTCTGGTGGATGGACATTTCCAATGTCCTTGTTTGCAAGGATCCAATAATGTTTCTCTGTAAATGCAGCTCGTCCAACTATTCTGGAAACAAGAAACACGCAGAGTTCATGAACTTAAGATACAAAAAGGAAAGAACTAATGACATAAAGCTCAAAAATAAAGTAACCAACAAGAAGTTGCAAAAGGGAAATACCCTTCGCCAACTACATTGACTTGATAATTTAGCATCATTTTGTTAATAAGCACATGGACCGCATCCTTCGCTTGAAAACAAGGATTTGGGAAATGAGTATCAGAACTCCAGTATCCTTGTTCCGTGAAATGCAGTCCTGAGTTCCCATTCCCACAGTTGACTGGAGGAATCGAACTTGAGGTTGGTTCGTAGTAGCATTCTTCCCAAATCAACAACCTGCAAATTCAAAATTACATATTGGACTATTACGTGCATTTACAGAATGAGTTTGAAAAATCCAAAAACTAATAGAAGTGCAAGGATTAAAAAGAACAAGTATTTCTGTATCCTACTGGAGGCACAAAAGAATTTTATGATGAAAAAAGGGCCAGTAAAAGAAAACAAAACTTTGATGCCCATGTTCTAAACTATTTTTTTTTTCTCCCTTCAGTTATGCAATAGAAATTGCAGAAGCAAAATAGAGAATAAAAAAAAAAGGAACATATCAGCAGAATCTTCAAATAACGTACAAAGCCCAAATCTCCTTTATCCTAAGAATCGAGAGAACAAGATGGAATAGAATCAAATGAAAAAGGACAAACTCCGAATCAGTAGATTTGAGACCCAAAAAAATAGGTCCAAAATAGAGATAGTTGAGTCAAACACATGCTTCAACTTTCTACTAAGGTTCCTAAAGACAAAGCACAAAGAACCACAATACAAGGTTCCAAAAACAAGAATAAAAGGTCTACTCGATAACAGATCATACAAAAGACAAACAGTCACCAATGAGATCCTAATCTGCCATTCATGGACCAAAGTAACCCAACTCTACTCTCTTCCATCTGCTTCGCCAAGAAAATGCAGAGAATGTGACGAGGACAAATGGTTTGCCCCATTCAAGAAAAATAGCCCTCCACAAAACCAAGTATAAAAACGCAAACTTTTTCTTCAAATCAGCATCCAATAATAAAAAAGAAATGAGAATAGAAGTAATTTGAAACGATAAAAAACTAAGAACTAGGGTATTTCAGCAGTTAGAGAACAAATTTGGCTGTGTTCCTGGAGATTCCAGCTCCTAAAAGCACAAAAACAAATGTAACCCCTCATAGAATAAAACGTCATTTTCTTTAGTTTACTTTTCCCTTCATTTTCCGGTCAACTAACAGAACCTTCTTGAGAGAAACTAGAAAACAACACCTCAAACTAAATATTCAAAGTAGCGGCAGCCCACTTTAGCCAGGCTGCATACACTTCCAAGCAAGAAAATGCAAAAATTTTGTAAAGGAAAGGAAGGACACAACGATGTTGAAGATGATGTAGAAGAGAAGTTACTTGGGATTCTGGCAACCGATCTTCCAAAACACGGAATAACACCACTGGTTAACACCACAGAACGTCCTCAAGAGTTCTCTCAATAAATTACTCATTATTGATCACTTTCTTCAATCAAATAACAAGAACAAAATACTAAATTCTAACAAACATGCACCAACAACAACACACGAGTCCAGGTCAAAAAGACTCTGCTGCACATTTCCAGGTGGGTTCACGCGCTAACTTCCGCGACATGACCCTCTCCCGGCCTGCTTTGTCCTAAGACCGCCGCTTCTCTTCCTTTCTGGATCCAAGTTTTCGGCGGCCAACGTCCTCTTCCGGCAACCCATCACCACCCTCCCTCAACCAAAGCAAAAGTCAGACACAAGCAGAAGACAAGTGAAGAGTAGTATCAGCAGTAGCAATAGTGTTGTTTAATTAGCTAGATGATTCCACAAGGCTCTAACTTGAAGCTGAACATGATTAGCTCCATTTTCAGATTACCAAAACAGAACAGACAGACGAACAGAAAGAAACAAGCTTTAGTCAAAGAAGAGCTAATAGAAATGAGTTTCGATGGTTATTCTTGTTGTTTTGTTGTTAGTGGTAATTTGCACTAGAAGTGGCGAAAGCTTTGAGCTTTGAAGATGGGCAGCAAGCTAAGGTTTTTTAGCTCTGTGTCTCTGTTTATGTGTGTCTTCTGGTCGTTTTTCCTTTCGTGTTTTTAAAGTGCGACTCTTTAGAACATATAGGAAAGCAGCTTCAGCTGAGAAAAGTGGGGCAGTCCGAAATTTGGTTTGGGGGAAAGGGCTTTGAGTTTAAGAGAATTACGCCGACCGCCACTACGGAATTGAGATACGAGAAGGTATTTCGGTTCCGTTTCTTTTATTACAAAAACGAGTTCTTGGTTAGTGCGGGTTGCTGTCGTGCTGACGTTAGATCAGTGTGTAACTCTTTTCCTTCGTATTGAAATTACCAAAAGGGGTTCCATCTAAACAATAAAGTTCCGGAATTGGGTTCTGCAAAGGAAAGGTGGAGGAGCAGAAGAAGAATGATGATGGTGGGCGTGGAGAGAGATATCAGAGAATGGGTATGTTAGTGATGGAGTTATCAAGTCCAGAGGAAAAGGTAAATGATGAGAGTATTTTGACCTCTTCCGTTATTATCTCTAATTATTTTATAATAACAAATATTTTATTAACTTACTATAATATCTCTATATGATTTATATTATATCCAAATATCACTGATC
>JAOTAW010000202.1:4291183-4302297 GCA_025629945.1 Erythroxylum savannarum | reverse complement strand
CCTCGGTAAAAAGTGCAAAAAAGTGTACGTCAACTGGAACTGATGGTTTGGCTGGTGTTCCTTGTTTCTGCTGTATTCTCTTCAGCAGATTACCATTGTAGAGGCCTGCATTCTCTGGTGTTGCTCCAGCTTCATCTGCATCACCCTTGGAGGGCCACCCAGTCTCTGAAATGCGGACTTCAATGTCGGAATGTCCCATGGCTTTAATTGCAGAATACACAGCATCAATTTGAGCATACAGCATGTTATCATAGTGCAGATTGGTATTAGGATCTGTCATTCCTTGATTTGCCTGGAAAAGCACATATTCTAATGGCACTTGACTGGGGTTGTCCTTGTAGGCAAAATAAGGATACGCATTAATGAGGAAAGGAGAGTTGGTTTGGGAGTGAAAATTCAATATTGGTTGGATATACTCAACAAGATCCTGTCTGAAAGTCCCTGAGGAAGGAGGGTAGGAATTGGCTAAGATGTCCAGAGAATGTGCTGCTGTGACAGTAACCTGCTTATCTAGCCCAAGGTTTACTAGAGTACTGTAAACCGTTTGCATAGCTGGAAGGAGATAAGACATCAACTGTTTGTCATTGGACTTAAAGATCTCATTTCCTACGATGATGCTGGTGATTTTCGTCTGAGGAACGTGGGTTTGAACATGTTGTTGTATCCAACTCTGAGCTTTATTGGGGTCTGTCATAGTCTGCAGGGACTCACTTCCAAGTCCGATGATGAAATCTACGTTGGTATTGGAAAACGCGAGCAGCACATTTGGGTCAGCGTCATAGAGCTTTACTCTGCTGATGTTGAGGGACTGAAGGAGAGAGGAGACATGGGGTGGTGATGGGAGATTGTTGGCGATCTGGCCATAGTTAATTCCAACTCCAAGGCCTTGGATTTGGACAGTTGAATCTGAAAACAGTGGAAAACAGAGCTAAATGTTTGGTAACAAAACCACGAGAACAACACAGAAGATGAACTAACACAAGAAAAGGGATTAACTCGACGAATACAGAATATTTGTTCACAAATTCTAACAATAAAGGAAGAAAACTTTTGTATCTAATAGAGAAAATATCCAGATATTCAAGTCAAAACTTCGTGTGCCTGGAATGAAAGAAAAGAATACATATCACCACCTTTATATGGCGCAAAAATGTTCAAAAACCCACTAAAAGGATCTTTTTTAATTCACTGCAATTCATCTAAATCTCAATCCAGAAGTTCAGAATCAGACTTTGAAGTCCAGTTCTTTCCATGCGTTCGTTGAGAGAGAATTGACCTCAATCAATGGTGTAGGCACTAGAAGTCATATACTTGGATCAATCAACAACATGGAAAGAAGAAAACAGAGCTGATACACAAAGATGTCATCTTTCTCTACATTTTCCAGAGAACCAAACAGAGAAGTGAAAGGGGTATGAGGAGGAAGCAAGAAAAACCTGAAAGAGTGAGGACCAGAAAGAGCAGCTGTAACAGGACAAAGTAGGTGGCCATGTCTGATCAGACTGTGGTTTAAATCCAGAGAAGCAGAAGAAAGATGACCACCATTACAGCCACCACGGCCACCACAGTCCCCGAACAACAGCAACAAAACAACCGCTTTCCAACTATGTAGAGAACTTATATTACTTTCGTACTACTACTACTTATAGAAGAGTTTCCGTAATAAAAAATCCACAGAAATTAAAATAGGTGGATGTTCATACAGAAACAAGTTGCCCGTCGACTCAGCTTAGGATTTTTCTGGTTCGTTTTCTTTTCTAAATGCGTAGTATCTCCAGTTGCTTCCGTACACGTATGCAATATCGAAGAGTCGCATCTGTTGCTGGTGATTTTACTGATTTTGTTTCTAACCAGTAACCACTTACCGTTTAATTCTCCTAAGCCTTTCTCGATTACTGTGTCGTAGTCTCGTAGATGTGACTTGTATTTGTCAGTTTGTCAGGAAGATTTGGTCCTAGCTCCTGTGATTAAGTCCACGAACGTCCCAAGTTGGCAAGATGGTGCCAATTGCATATAACATTCAAGTTTTCTTATTTTTCTGAACAAAAATCGCCAGTTGTTTAAAATTTGGGATCAAAATTTTATCTTTCATAAAAGACCTATCTAATTTAAGTGAAGATTAGTTTTAATATAAATAATTTAAATGTGTCTTTCTATAATTAAAACCCTCCTAAAATATATCGCAGAAAAAAAAAAAGAACAAAACAAAACAAAATAATTTTAATACTTAAACTTGTATAAAGTTTGATTCAAGTTAAGAAGGAGGTATTAAACTTGAACTTTATCAAACTTTAAATTGATTTGAAATTAAATATATTTACTTGTTTGATGTAAACAATCAAAAGCAAATGATACATTGAATTCCTTCCATACATGTTTACAAAGAGAGTAACCATTTGTGACAATTGGATGAACAGAGTTAACAACTTGTTTAACAATTCATTCGCCAAAAGTGATACGACTCTTTTCCCAACTTCTGTTTGTTCATACGAGGTACGTTCTTTAAAATACCAACTTGTTAAGCATCAACAAGTTGAAATCCATGAAAGATTTGTCATTATCAGCAACTGGCTGATTTCATGCGTTTCAAGCCATCATTTTGACCGTTGAGAAAAAGGCTGCTTCAGGATGCCTATAAAAGTTCAGAATCCAAATCATAGCTTCCCGCTATATTTTGTAGACTTAACTACGATGTGATGTTAGAAAATGCATAAAAGTCACATTTTTCATAATCATGTTTGCCAAACTGATGTCTAGACTTTCAGAATAAGCATACCCATTTTTATATTTTTTTTCCTTCTGAGACAACGAATTTGACTTGAGTAAGGGGATGTTTCTAACTTGTGAATGGAAAGTCTAGACATCGTTTGGCAAACATGATTAGGAAAGATGTGAAAATTATGGTAAAAGAAGAAGATATTTTGGGTAATAGTGACGCGAATGATAAGCAAGCACCCACGTGTATTACCCACCGCCTACAGACACCATCCTCGCACCGCACGCGACGAGCATGGTCGGCACCGAGTTCCCCCCCACTTCATGATTTACATGTGCCATGTTACATGTTTAGGATCTCCCCGAACTTTTATTTATTAATTTATTAACAGTGAAAACGACCTATCTATTAATTAGAGGATAAGACTATATGTTTTTATTGAATGTTATTATTGTATTAATAATTTAATATTTTTTAATATTTTTATTTTCATTTTTATTATAAACGAATATGTAAAAATAGTAATGGGCCGATCAAGTCCGAGACAACTAAAATTGAGTTTAAGTTTGATAGGCCCTAATAGTCTAAAGCTTAATTTGGCATGAAAATTGTGTTAATTTTAATAAATATAAAATAATATTATTTTACTCAAAATGACGTGGTTTTTAATATAATTGTTAAATTTAAGGTCAAATTAACTCTGAACAATTCAAGACCAATCTTAAGCTTAACTGTTTATAAAAGTTAAAATTTGATAATTTAAAGCCTAACTCATTGACTTCGGGCTAATTTAAACTATAACTAATCTGCCAAATCTACAGATATTATTTTTTTTAATAAGTTTTACCTAAACAATTATTTGAGTCCACCGTTCCAATTTGAAAATCAAAGTATTCTTAAAATAATTAATTGAATTATTTATTATTTGTTTTAAAAATATTTATTTAAAATTATTATCATAAACTATGAAAAAGGATATTTTTACTATCTAAATCAACTATGCAAGTTGGTTTATAAAAATTTATTTAACCCGCTTTAAAATTTAGAAAATATTATGTCAATAACTAGATTATAATATTTTACCAATATCTTAATCAACATAATTATATTATTAGTATCAAAATAAAAAATTTTAATCAGATCAATAAATTCAGTGCCTATTAAAATAAGTAATTTTATTTGAAATTCTGAATAAATACTAATTTTATGTATAAGAAGGATGTAGTTAAATTTAAGTAAATTATAAGATTAATCATTCTAATTTTGTAAGTGAATGTGTATAATTTGACTTCCTTATAAAGATTTATAAAGATCATACCACAATATATAAAGATTAATCATTATAATTTTTTAAGTGAATGTGTATAATTTGACTTCCTTATAAAGATTTAAATGATCATACCACGATATATAAAGATTTATACTCATTGCTACTTTGATTATACTTATCTTTATATTAACTCAAGGAAGAGTAATTATCTTAGTGCGTCATTAGTCAACCTAACATCACAAGATGTTACTTCAAGCTAAGAAATCAAAATTAATAGTTAATTATTTAAATTTAATTTAGTTTCAAATGTTTTAATATCTATTATTTTATCTTTATTTTTGTAGGTTTTATTTAAAGAAAAAAAGTTAAAATATACTTTTAATAAGTTAAGTTGACGATAATGAATAATTCACACGGCCTAGAAATTAAACTGAATTCGGTGCAAAGTCTATAAACCTGCATATGGTTAATGAAACTGAGCCATCTCAAAACGACAAATCGATCTCATTATGAACCTGGAGCAAATCAAAATACATCTCATTATGTACTCAATTTGCTTACCATTATAGAGTAATTGATATTAATAATAAAAATTATTAAATCAAATTAATTATTTATTATTACAAAATATTAATTATAAAAAATATAAAAAATAAGCATATTATTTGTTAATATTGTTACATAATAAATAAAAGGTTAACGACAGACTTAATTTCTTATCATATAAAACTAATAAATATATTATTAATTATTAGTAAAGTATAGTAAAATAATATGTATTAATTATAAATAAATAATTGTATAATGTAAATAATGATCCAAGTATGATAAATTGTAGAAATATAAATTTTATTTATTAATAAAAATTAATTAACAATTATTTATAAAATATGTATTATAAATAAAATATGAGTAATTGATCATCTTATATGTTAGTATTATTATGTAATAAATAAAAGCTGAATAAAATTTTATTTTATTATCGTATTGATTATTGATTATTAATTATTAATAAAATTATTAATATATTTTATTTTATTATCATATTAATTATTAATAAATTAAAAATCATATATTAATTAATTAATAAAAATAGGAAGGGTTAAAAATCAATTTTGCAGGAGAAGGTAAATTGGTTTTCCTTATAATTTTTTTTTGAAGTCATTTCCTCGTAAGTCATTTTACATAAAAACAGTTAATACTAAACAGTTAATTTTATCAAACATCTCTAACAAATAACTGCTGCAATCTGCTAGTCAAATCAACTGATAGAATTTAACTATCAACTGATTGTCAAACAAGACTGTAGTCATCTTGGAACTTACGGTTGAGAGACAAACATCTACTTCTGTATGTTTGTCTTTTCCTCTTTCCTACTTCGTTGGCAAGCAGTTGTAACATTTTATGGAAGAATGGTGAGGCATCTAATCAGCATGCAAAAGTTCATATAACTTCTATCGAAAAGTTCCTTCTTTTTGAACAATCTATGGGAAAGTTGAATAAGAAATTGAAAGACAAACATCTACTTCTGTATGTTTGTCTTTTCCTCTTTCCTGCTTCGTTGGCAAGCAGTTGTAACATTTCATGGAAGAATGGTGAGGCATCGAATCAGCATGCAAAAAAGTTCATAGCTTCTATCGAAAAGTTTCTTCTTTTCGAACAATCTATGGGAAAGTTGAGTAAGAAATTGAAACGGAAAGAAAAGGAATAAAGAGAAATGAGTCAACATCTTTCTCTCCAAACGTCCTACTGAGATTGGATTCTAGCGGAGAAGAAATGAGAAGACCTAGAAAAGAAGCCTTTCTTCTATTTACATTCCATCACCTAACACTAAGCCCTTGTTGGGTTGGCGTAGATTTTTGGTTGAGAAAGTAATCTTTTTCTTAAAATTTATATTATTACGTTTGGTTCATTTTTTTGAATAGTTGGAAAAGTAAAAACTTTCTCAATATAGGAAAAGTAGTAACACTTTACTTGGATTTTAAATCTCAACACCCTTATATTTATATTACTTTTCTAAAGAATTTAATCTAAAAAATATGTTAGCCAACTCAACCTTTTCTTCTCTCTCAACTCTACGACAACTCTTTTATAAGACCTTATCTCTTCATCAACTATTCTTTTTGTTCTCCCATCAGTAGGATTTTTGATATTTTTGTTTAGAAGTTTCAATCGACAATTTTCAGATTCATATTTTTCCTTCTTACTTAACTTTTGTGTAATTTTTGTTTGATTTATGAAAGCAATTATGTTATTACTTTTGCTATTTTTTTTTCAATCAGTAGCGCTTTAGACTAAATTATGGTGTTTTTGTACTCCAATTGCCTTGATTGAAAGTAATCATATTATTTGTTAAACAAGATGCAATTTTTCTCCCATCATAATTTTCCTGTCGTCTTCGACTTCGTCAAATTATTTCTAATCCTAAATTTCCAAGTTCTCATCAAATACGTTTAGTTCAATCAGGACCTATGTAACTTTCATAGTTTTTATCAATCAATTAAAATATTATCTATTAGTTTTCTATCTCTCTCATTGTACGGTATACTTCTGCACATAATAGTCTTGATAATGTTAGGACATAGCATTTGTTGTTTCCATCTTCGTATTGCTACAATTTCCTCGAGTATAATTAATTTATTATGTTGCAGATTTTAATCTTCATTTATATTTGTAGGGATATAATGGAAAACACAAGTCAAAATTAAATTACATTCCATGAAATACTCTTGCATACTAAACACTATAATAAAAATCCACTAACTTTTCTATTAAAATTCTTATAAGTATTCAAACATGTGAATATCTTTACTTTATATAGAATTATTTTATGAAGAATCAGATTTTAAATTCACTTCAAACGAGGCCTAAAGACATGATTTTTCATTTTATAAATCGCTTTTTTAGTTCATCAATAATATAATAATTTGCATTAAAACACTTAAAAATTCTCAATAAAAGTGATTTTTTAGTATCATAAAATGTTTTCTTAGTAACTTTGAAGTAAGGTTAACATCTCTTACCCTTTTCCATCAAAATCACAATCTTAAATTTTAAATTCTAATCAGTTGGAGCATCCGCTTGTTCTTTAAGGGACATACTTCTACTTTATTATACTCTCTATTCTCGTGCAAAACCTCAGATATTTATGTCATGTGAATTTTCTCTTGAATCAAACCCAGAACCGTAAGTCTTTAGTTGTAACAGACAATGATGAAACGGAGCCTCCTAAAGTTTCACACCAAAAGACCTTCTTCTCTACGCGTACCAGTTACCACCAGCATACTTAGTGACTAGCCCAAAGTCCTCTAATTAATTTTTCCCCCGTGACAAAAGTAGAGATTTGGTGCAGCACTACTCGTTAAGTAAATAAGACATTTTGATGGTTTGGACAAGAAAAGCTCGATCAGGTTAGAATTAAGAAACAACCCAAGAAAAAAAAAACTTTAATTGCTTAATGGAATGGCATTTCATAAGATGATAGGAAAGAATAAGCAAGCAACTAATGGTCCACGGGAACTTGTATCACCCGTACTAATCCATAACATTCATAACGAATAAGCTTCGCAATTGTGAAATATTCTCCACCTGCTTAGCACTTAGTAAAGGTCACCTTCCTTGTGAGTGTGAATCTCACAATCTGAAGTTGGGTATGAAACACAAGTCAGCAGATAACCTTGCTTCGTTTGGTTCTCGTCCAGGAAGGAACCATCCGACTGGTCAACCGAACCCGAAACCATCTTTCCAGCACAGGTTGAGCAAGCCCCTGCCCTGCAAGAATATGGCAGATCAGCTCCCGCAGCTTCAGCAGAATCTAGGATGTATTCATCATCAGGGGCTTCAAATTCAAGCACTTCATCATCTGGTCCAATTAACTTAATCTTGTAGGTGGCCATTGATGCTTTGAAATTGGAGGAGCATCTCAAACCAAAGGACTTGGAGACACTATTCACTGATCCCAATGAAAATGGAGTCCTGATAATGGTGCTAGTGAACCGATTCTGGGGAGCAGCCCTAACCATACATTGGGAGGGAACACTAATAGTTGCCATCTTAACCCTGAATAACATGAAACACTCTCAGTCAGCTTAATATTTTGCTCTAACAGTTGCTTAATCTTTAATACTCCGTCGCAACACAAAATATTAAGAAATTGTGACCAACATGTAAACAAAGTAGTTTGGAAAATTAAGGCATCTAAGGAATTAGTTTTCCAGCTTCATGATTGCATCCAATTTCATAATTTGCTTCAAGTACTCTAACATCAGCTTTTACGAACATCTGATGCAGCTGACTGTCGTGGTAATAATTTTTTTTATAGAAAATGACAGTTTCCCTGTTGAACAAACAAGTCAGCAAGAGAAATGAATTTATCAAAAGGCCTACAGCCCATGACTAGTTTTCATCAACTCTGCTAAGTAACAGAATCAAATATCAAAAAGCAAGAAGGAAATTTTGTATGCCTTCACTGACGTAATAGCAAAATGGAAGGAATGCATCCATTTCTGTAAACAAGGCGATGGATGTATGGAGCATAATGAGAAGAACAAGCTTTATTGCTCTCTGCTCTTCACTCGAAGCTCCAACTTAAAATGTCATTGTAATAAAACTAAGACAAAGCTTCTTATTCTTGCCATAGTGCTTGAAGATAGAAGTACAAGTCAATAGAACATTAAGCAGATATAATACGCAATCTCATTACATCGAAGGGGAAAAGATAAGGCATTATACGGCTGCCAAGAACATAACGAGTCGAAGAATGTTCTCATGTCAGTGCTAAGTAGTTTGGAAATGAATTATAACCCTAGGTACGTCATACACAAAAAGGATGATATCAATCTTATGCATGACCCTCATATCAACTTGTTCTGGCTTTAGTTAAATCAAGACATTAGATGTTTCAGACTCTTCAAACCATCGGCTTCAACAAGATGGTTAAGAGTATCCAGGTTAGGTTGCATTATATTACGGCAGGCATCATTCCACTACTACAAGTTGTTGAGGGATGAAATTTGTAAATCAAAAGAAAATGGAAATTATTCAACTAAAACAAACCCCAGAAAAGAGGAAGCATGAGAAAACAGTATAGCAAATAAAGTTAAAAACTATGTTGAAGGTAACTTGGGGTCAAAACCCACTATACTGATAACAATAGGATTCTTTTTAACAAGTCCTGGTCACAAAGGTTAAGACTTATGGTGTTACAAACCTCATTCGTGTTACGTACTTTGCATCATTCGTGTTAGTTGGAAACACAAAATTAACAAAAATTTAAGAGAAACAGTACAGCTCTGTTTCCATTTTTCCTCCAGATCAAAATTCTGAAGCATTTTTATAGCAGAATAAACGAGACCATTTTGATCAAATTAAAAAAAAAAACAATTGAATGAAGGCGTAAGCCCCACTGATGAAAGATACGTCCATACCCGCATCAAAGAATCCAAATCACATCAAACACAAAACCAAAAACCTACAAAACTCAAAAAACCCAAAAACCTCAAGCACTCCCCGATCAAACAAAACACGACCATATAGAAGAAGCAACACCCACCAGCACAAAACAGAACAAATAAGCAACAACAAAAAGGATATGAAACTCAAAAAGAACAGACCTTTACCCAGAAAGAGCAGAAGCAAAGCGAAGACAGGATGGCAAAGAGTTAAGAAGAACTGCGGAGCGTACGAGGAGAGGCGGCTAATGACCAATGCGGGGGGTGCTATTTATTGTAGTTTTTAATAGAGAGGGGGTGGGTTATTTTGGCGTGTACCGAAAGAGAGGATTAACCATTTGGACCGTCCAAGTGCGGAGAACGACACCCCTAGGCCTCGTGCCACCTTCATTGCTCCGTTGCTTCTTGTTCCTCTTTATATTTGCTTTCTTTACTCTGTTTTTTTAATACAAAAAAGACTTTGTTATATTGAATTTGTTAATTCTCATGGTGCCAATACATTTCGTAACCAAAGTCAGTTAAAGAAGCAGAAATACCTACCACGTACCTACAGATCTCTTATAACTTCAATATTTGAGTAACGAAAGCTGGCAGGGCACCCTCTTTTTTACTGAAAACTTGATAACAATGTTATATTCACGTTATAAACGTTTTTATTTCACCAGTTAAGTCAACCAAAATCTTTATAGAGGAAAATAATTAATAGCTAAAATTTGACCAACATTAGATAAAGAGACTGCCCAGCCATTCTTGACTAAAGAAAATACTTATACTTTAATATCCCACCGTAGCTTCAAAGGAATACAGTTGAAAATAATAATGAAACACTGGAGTATGAACTTTAGATATGAACTAATCCAATAATCCAACTCAATTATGAAACTAATTAAATTTGATTTACACTAATAATTTAAGATTTCAAGTTATTAGTATAAATCGAGTTCAAATAATAAAATGTTAGAATTAGATTTAATTAATTATTTCATTGTAGCATAATTGAAACTAAATTATTAATTCATCAACTTCTGTCTTATTGTTATTTTCTTTCACTTTTCTTACGAGCGAGACTTATTTTAAGAGATGAAGATGATCGGAAGATACTACAAGAAAAGTAGGAATTAGCGACGGAAAATAAACCGTTACAAATTAGTGATGGAAATGGATTTTTTGTTGCTAAAATTGCCGGGAAAAATTTAGTTTAGCGACGGTTCTAATATCCGTCGCTAAAAAATAGAGGGAAATTATCCCGACAAAATTTGTGACGGAATTTAGGGACGGTAAAAGTTCTCATTAGTAATGACATTGAAATTGGCGACGGAAGTTTACCGACGGAAATGATACCGTTGGTAATTATCGACAGAAAATATCTCAGTCTTAATATCCGTCGCTAAATATGGAGGAAAATCATCCCGGTAAATTTTGCAATGGACTTTAGCGATGATATAAGATTCTCGTCGGCAAAATTTTTTTGAGTTTACCTACAAAAATTTCCGTCGATAAATTCTGTCGGTAAAAAAGGCGGGAATTATTGGCGAAATAATTTTTTTTTTAGTTTACCTATAGAATTTTCGTCAGTAAAATCTTTTTAAATTTAAACTCACCCGACTTCTCCCCCCCCCCCCCACCTGCGTCTTCTTCTTCCTTCTTCTTGCGTCTCCTCTTCGGTTTCTTTCTCACC